>OOFC01002946.1:8994-21054 GCA_900323345.1 Pseudochromis fuscus | reverse complement strand
ATCCCCGGCTTGTCCTGTCCTGTTCTTGAGCAAGACTCTGAACCTTAAGTTTCTCTCAAGGGTGGCTAGCTCCTTGCATGGTAGCTTTGCAGTCATTGATGTGTGAGTGGGTGTGAATGGGCGATAGAATGAGGGGCCAAAATTATGTTCTGCTAACTAACACAGACTGTAGAATAAGCTGGGATAATAATCAATTATAACTTAAATTAATAAAGTGATCAACACTGTTGTATATAGCATGGAGCTAGTTAAGGGAAATGTAATTTGTTTTACAGGGTACTGGACTCCACTATGACCGCTACCTCAGAGAAGTCATCGATTTTCTAGAGAAAGATCAGCATTTTAGAGAGAAGCTCCACAATACAGACATGGAGGACATTAAGGTATGCTGCTTTTCATTTGTTTTGTCAAAGACAGAATTTTTCATCAGCTCCAAGTATAATGTTAGTAAATTGTGGGCTTTTCTTTGTACAGGAATGCAATATATCTGGGTATTTTTATTTTATTTTATTTTATTTTTTTTAGAAATAATACTTCTACTTCAGCATAATTTTTAGATATAATTAAACAGTGTATTTGTTGTGTTCTATTTTTTGTTAATGTATGTATCATATGTTTTCCCCTTGTAGTAAATAAGACTAACGTTTGCATAACTTGTTTATAATATAGCAAGGTAAACTGGCCAAAGAGCTCGACTTTGTCAGCCATCATGTCAGAACAAAACTTGACGAGTTAAAAAGGCAGGAAGTAAACCGGCTCCGGACCCTAATTAAGGCCAAGCAAGACCTTGAAGGAGGGAATGGTACGTTGTGCGACAACTTGTATGTTTCATTGTGAATTATAATTAAAATGAGAGTTTAAATATTTATTTATAAATAAATAAATCATAAGGAAATGTGTTATGTGTATCTGTATTTATATACCTATTTGTGCTTATATATATGTCATTAATTATCCTGTGAACAGACATAGCAGTGGATCACCAGGCTCTGCTTAAACAGTTTGAATACCTGAACCACATGAACCCACATACATTTGAAGTGGATGACCTTGATCGGCTCATCAGATCGGTAAATCTCAAATCTATCACTCACCACTGTAATTTATTTTTGTCTTTACAAGTTGATTTTTTAGCAAAATTAAACAATACAAAATTCAGCATTCAGAAATCCCAATAAGCAGTACTGTATACTGTAGCATAGATTTGTTGAGTTTCCATGTGGTACAGCAAAATAAGAAAAATTTGGTTTGAACTATTTACTAAGACCATTCCATCAAATAATTTCAACCAAAGTAAAATGTGTACCCCTATAAATGTTTTGTTTTTCCTACACCAGGCCACTAAGGATCTGGAGAACTATGACAAAGAGCGACATGAAGAGTTCAAAAGGTATGAAATGATGAAAGAACATGACAGACGAGAACACCTGAAAACACTGGATGATGACGAAAGAAAGAAGGAAGAGGAGCACTATGAAGAGATGAGGAAGAAGCATGCTGACCACCCTAAAGTCAACCACCCAGTAAGTGATTGAGGTGCAGGTGCAGAACATCATGAGACAAAGACGTTAGGTGGTTTGTTAGTCAGCGAAAGGAAACCCTTTCCTTTCTGTGCCATGTTGTATTTTTTAGTCTAAAATTTAAAAGTTTCGGTTCTTCCTGAGGTAATTTTGTTAACAGTATTAACATGTTAAACATTTTTTAATATTTATAATAAGGATTAATATTCAAATATGACTGTGCTTCAACATCTTAGGGCAGTCAGAATCAGCTGAAGGAGGTGTGGGAGGAAGCTGATGGCTTAGACCCTGAGGATTTTGACCCAAAAACCTTTTTCAACCTTCACGGTGAGACTCTTACTTACCATCCCGTGTTTTAAATTGAATGATCAACCATTCGTTCACACCTTTGCTATTTTTCTTTCTCTAAAATGCAGATACCAATGGAGATGGCTTCTTTGATGAACAGGAGCTGGAGGCATTATTCACTAAAGAAGTAAAGCCTTTGCATCTGAAAATGTTGTTGTGTTATGTTTTCATGAATGGTTTTTGCACTGACTGGTGGTGTCTTGTATCTTCAGCTCGAGAAAATTTACGACCCCACGAACGAAGAGGATGATATGGTGGAGATGGAGGAAGAGAGGCTTCGTATGAGAGAGCATGTTATGAATGAGGTACAGAAAGTTGAACTCTGGAATATTTTCTATACTCGGCAGGCAGCAAAACAAGTAAGCTTCAGCTAATCCATGTATGGGGAAGGGATACTTCAGCTCCCAGTATCTAGTCTAGTAGAGGAGTTTAAAAGCACTAAGGTCAGGACAGAGATCTAGGACTAAAGCTGTAGTGGTTAATAAGGTGGTTCCTAACAACCAAGGGGAAGAAATGAAATGTAACAATGGCCGTTCAGGAGGCAGAAGCAACTTTCAAGCATATGTGTCATGTTCAAATAGGCTGAGGAGGCTTGGGGCTTGGCCCAGGCAAACTGGTATGGAGCGAAGCAGGTTACGAAGAGAAAGCAAGCTAGTTGTGGAACAGGTTCATAGAGAGGAAAAAATATTAAGAGGTACAAAGGCAGTGGATCAGATTAAGCAAAGACAGTGGTTGAATTGGAAAAGCATAGAGAAGAAGCAGCTTACTTGGAAAGATCTGTGGAGTATAGAGGAGAGTCACGATAGATTTTTTTGCACTCCTCAGAACCTAAAACTCTGGGTAAATGCAGACCCATCATGCCCTTTAAAAGTTTCTTCCTTTAATATGCTTCTTTTTAAAAGACGCGTATGAAAGGAAGAAACTTGAGTATGCAGAGTTAGGGGTAGAGGTGGAGCAGCAAGGATGGAGAAGTAGGATTTGTCGGGTGGAGGTTGGGTGTACAGGATTTATAGCAAGATCTGTTGTCTCTTTGTTGAGAGAGTGGACAGAGTGTGAGGAAAACAGTGGAGAAAATGTCAGAGGATGCAGTGAGATCCAGTCAGAGGATTTGGATCAGGAGAAATAATGTTAGCTGGGGGCCCAGTAGGGGGAGCAATTAGGCTAGGGTAATTGATGGTAGTGCTGTTTGTGGTAGTGTAAGCAAGGCTAAAGAAATAAATGTCTTTTGAGGAGCAATGATGTCTGGCATTAGGGGCTTGACTGGAACGTCAGTGATCACTGTCTATCATCCTGGAGGTGTTGTGGGACGAAACACCATTGAAGGAAGGTTCCCACCTGATGCCCCCAAAGACGTGGGAGCAATCACCACTCATTGGTTTGCACAGGGAAGCTGCAAGTGTGGTATTAAGCTTAGTGAGTTCTTTACTGAGTCTGGTCCATGTTCTGGAGCACAGGTTTCCTGTGTTTATTTGAATGTACACAAGAGTACAGTACAAAGTGTGCAACATATAAATGTTCCATATACTTTGCATTATTTGCTGTTGCTTTCTTTGATGAAACTAAAAGACTTTTAGGTTTGATCCTGAGCTTGTAAATGACTTTAAGTTTAAGATATAGATTCAAGACTGCTTTCTAAACCCTAATGATCACCTTTTGTATATTTGGGCAGTAGTGACACTAATGCAAAACATTTAACTAACGTCAGTGTGTTTTCCTGATGACGGGAACTGGAAATGAAATATAGATTTATCAAATCAACAAAAAAATATGTGTAATCTATGTTAAAATCGTATCTGCTCTTGTCTGTCTCATAGGTGGATTCAAACAAAGACAGACTGGTGTCTTTAGATGAGTTCTTAGTTGCAACAAAGAAGAAGGAGTTCTTGGAGCCAGATAGCTGGGAGGTGAGGCCCAAATGTATCACATCATGTTGACATTATTTCAGAGTTTTTTTGATCCCAAAGCCATTATGTTGAATGATGTTGGATTGTGATAAGTGGTGTCCCTTTCCCTTTGTGTTCCTTAGACCCTCGAGCAGAACCAGGCTTACACAGACGAGGAGATGAGGGAGTTTGAGGAGCATCTCGCTCAGCAAGAACAAGACCTCAACCAGAAGACTGTGGACCTCCAGAAACAGAGAGATGAGCTGGAGAGACAGCAGGCGGAGCTTAATGCACAGAAAATAGAGCTGCAGCAGGTATGGAGCAGGACAGTGTGCTCTGTTACATCCAAAGCTGATGCTGTAGATGTTTCATCAGAACAAATGTTTCATTTTTAATCTCGGTGTAACTTTTGAAGACTTACCATTAATTTATTTGAATTACACTAAACTGCATCATTATTACAGGCTGTTGAGCACATGGAACGGCTCAAGACACAGAAAGTCGACCCCCCTCCAGAGGTTCACGGTCAGTGTTTGTCGTACCACTTTGTTTGTAGTGTGGTCTCTGTTTGGTTTTGCAGGCTGACCCATAACATTGTAAATCTGGCTCTTTGTTACAGTTGAAGGAAATGCTGTCCCAGAAGTTCATGTAGATGACAACCAGGTGCATGTCGAACAAGAGGCCCAGGAACAAGAACATCAACCTGCACCCCAAGATCCTCAACATACACAGCAGGAACACTATGAACAACACAATCAAGGCCTGGCCCAGCAAGGTCTCCCCCAGACACATCAGGACCTACCACCAGGTCATCAGGAAGTTGCACAAGGCCAGCATAACCTGCCGTAACAATGCTGTCCAAACCTCACAGACTTCAGCAGCACCTCAGCTCCTGCGTGCAGAGGAGCACTTCCCCCTGAGAATAAGGCCTCTTTAACCAGCATGACCAGCGTTAGGAGTTTGGAGTACACTTGACATGAAGAAGAGCGGCACAGAAGGAACCCCTTTTTATCCCAGATGGCAGTGTTTGTTACAACTACAGTAATCCCTGATTACATAACAGAGTTAAAACAGTAAAATTACCTACAGTCAACAATGTGCATACTTACATTTTTAAAGTTACATTAGAAATTATCAAGACTGTTTAATAATACAATCATATGTAAATCTAATTTTGGTGATCTTCCTTAACCCAGAGATTGCTGTTCAAAGTACAGAACCTCTTTAAAAAACAAACAAACAAACAAAAAAAAGGCATGCAGTTGGCTCCACTGTCTGGTGTTGTTTTGATGCAGGAGCCTGTTGGAAATGTACAGTGCAGCTGTTGCAGGGAAGGTGTAAAAAGTTAAATTTTAGGCCTGATGTAGATTTTCTGACATGGCTTTTAAGATGCCCCGCCCAAACATCCTAAAAATTACGTGTGACTTGTGGTGAAATGTGTTTTACTCAACTGTGTCAAACATTTTGGAAATAGACTGCAAGATTTCTTTTATTATTGCATTGTGAACCTAAAAGAGCAAATGCTGTTCTCACAACCATTTTATTTCAGTAGTAAGTTAAAAACTTGGTAATTCAGGTGTAGTATCATGTGATGATAATCCACAGAACCCTGATAGATCTTTGTAGAAAACACATTTTCTTTCTACCACCTCCAGCTGTCACTGTGACCAAATACTCCAGTCTAATAACCAGAAACCCTCATGAAGCAAGGTTGCTCAGTCATTATACTGTTGGGAAGAAATAATTTTACCAACACGTTTACTACTTTGTCAAAGGGCATGTTTTTTGCTTGCTGTCATTCCCCATCAATTGTTTACTGACAGTGAAACGGTTTTTTTTCATGTATACAGTAAGAGTTTCTGATTTTTCTCAGCAGTAAATCTGAAAATATGTACTCTGCCTTTAAAAAAATATGGCACATCACGCTGGACACTTTCAGGCCACACTGCAGCTGGTCTCCACTGACTTAGTTAAAATAAAGGTGCTATATTCTCAAGAAAAAGCCCAACCTCAACCCACACTCCTGCAAAATCCTATGAAGAGGTTGGCTACAGTGTGGCAGTGTGTGTCTAGAAATAAACTGTACCATAATTCTGCTTTCCATACAGAATGGGCAAAGGTTGAAGCTTTTGAAACAATGTTTTTTTTTTTTTTACACGGTATCTTGGCCCTTTCAATTTTGGTTGTTCATACACAAATGTGTATATTTCATCCTTATTTATGAGTTGATCAAAATTGATCATGATTTTTGAATTTGTTAAAACAGTTGATGTTAAATTAATTTTGAGTGTAGGCTACACTTGGAATACTGTCTCAAAATCCTCTGCATGAGTTTTGTTGAACGAGGTGCTGAATTTGTTACATTTGTTGTTACCTGAAGGATTTTATTAGAAAAGGGGAACCTCTAAAATACCATCACAAAATACAGCAATCTGTTACATCATTAAAACCTTTGAATATAGTTTCTTTACATTCAATCTACATCATTGCATTTGGCACAAAATGTGTATTACGATGAGAAAAAGTTTTTATGTTCCCCACAAACTGCAGGTGTGGTGTCATTGCTTTGCTATCCGGGCTGCTTTTTACATGTTTCTTCTAGCTGGCAGACTAAGGCCATGGAAAACAAGTGTGTGGCACTTTTTACTGAAGGCGGCTTAATTTGCATTTAGAGAGAACATCTCTGCCTTACTAGAAAATGTTTGAGGAGTACATTTTTTCTGTGCCATGTGTTCCTTTGAAGCAACACTGCACTATAATTTGCACAAAATGTACAGGTGGTGTTTCTGACCGCTTGCTGCTGGATACAAGAGTTATTTGATGATACTGTACAACTCGATTCAAGATAATAAAACAGTTTACCTTTGACTCTGTCTACCAGATTTCATCACTTGAAGAATGTGAGGCTTTACAGTAAAATGTTTGATTATAACCAGGACTAAGTGACAGTAGGACTTGTCTCGACTACAACAAAAACACTCAAACAGAAGGTAATAGGACACAACTTTATTGAAACAGTCTCAACCAATAACATCAGTGTACAAAGAGGTGATGACAGAAGAAGTGACAGTGGGGTAAAAAAAAAAAAGAAACATCAAATGCCTTTATGAAAATTATAAGATCAAATGAAAAAAGTGGCTGACAGCACAGGGCAGAAAAAAAAAATCATTTTCATGGAATCAGATCGACAGTGGCAGGGGATTTTTTGCATTTATTTTGTACAAAAAATAAATTAATGAAATCTTTCAAGTTTACAGGAATATCTATTTGTTGTTTTACATCACACAGACTTGCTGATAATCCTACATGTGGTGAAGTTCAGCATTTTGTGTTAAAACATTAAAAGGATCTAGACAGACCAAAAGCAGGCTGACTTTGATAAGTAGGCCAGGAGTTAAAAAAATAAGATTACCAATGAGAAACAAAACATTGTTATAAAAGTGAGCTGGGGCAAACACATTCAAAAATCCTGAATGTTCAACGTGGCGCAACTTGACGGTTCTTTGGATCCTTTAGGATCGCAGTGCTTGAGCATTACCTCGAGACAAACCCCGAGGTCCTTGGGCAGCTCCCCGTTTGTAGCCTTGCTGATATCCCTCCTTGAGGAAACAGTAAGTATTTACAATAACCAACCATCTCACAGATTCAAAAATGCATTAAATAATGAAACACTCTTATATTTCATAGTTTTAGGATGCTTTGGCTCTTACCCGCTGGTAGGTACTATTGGAATAGTCCCGAGATGTATTAAACGGGGTTTGACCATATCCACCACTGGGAGCATTTGAGAATGGAGGGCGATAGCCTTCATATCCCCCTGGTGACAAAAGTCATGAGAGTTAACAGTTCAACTTCAACAGGAACTGAGCCCACATGTTTACTGTATGGTCTCCATGAAATATAGTTTGATGGGCTTACCTCTAAAACCATTGGAAGAACCTCGATATCCGTTCATCATGCCACGGGTATTCCTGGGTCCCCCCCTGGGAACAGCCCTGCTGTTGTAAAATGACTGGCCTGACTGTCCAAACCCTGCACCTGGAGAGGGATCTTCATGGCCTCCTGCTGAGGGCAGGACCTGGTCCTGGGGCTGGAATCCACCGACAACTGGACAGACGCAAGACAGAAGTTTTGAAGAGTCAGTGATGCCCTAGTGGACGGTCATTTCAGCAGGTTTACTTTTTACTGTTTGCAAGCTGAGAAAGCAGTATTTTTGATAAGTTAGTTGACTCCTGTTTCAACCACAACAATATTCTGTTAAACAAGCTAAAGCTTTAGAGCTTCTGAAAATCACACTTTTTTTTTGCTCCTACAAGAATTGACATGCCTTAAAAAGTGTGTAAATGTTGTTCTTTACGTACTTCTGCTGCCAGGTGTAACCTCACCTGACTGTAATCTTTCCTGTTGGATGTCAGCCTGGTCTACAGTACTCTCTGACTGGCTGCTGAAGCCCTGTCCATAGCCTCCAGGGAACTGGCTGTGCTGCTTCAGAGGGTCTGTTTGGGCATCAGTAGCTGGAGGTACAGGTGCATTCAGATTGAATACCTGAAAGAGGAAAAAAAAAAAAAAAGTTTTCTGAATTTTTTTTTCATTCCAAAACACCAGACTGTGTAGGGAGAGGAGTGTGCTGCAGTTTGGGAAATGCTAAATTGTTGCCTATTAAGATGGAGCACCAATAAATTAACTAGTTTTTGCTGCAACTAATAAAACCTGTTGCCTGCCCTTAAATATTTGGTTTACTTTGCCAACTCTTTCTAACCCTTAGCTTGTACAGATATGGAAGCCAACAGTTACCAACAGAAGGTGTTAAATGTTCACTGGTATTATGGTTTAAATGGACCCAGATAGAAAGCGTACCGCTTGCACTGACTGGAAAGGTGCTGCGTTGACATTGATGCCTCCAGTGTGGGCAGGTTTGGAGACAGATGGGAAGGCAGAAGACAGGGAACATGGGGTGGGAGACTGTTCAGATGACAAAGACATTGAGGCCTGGGTAGGTAAGGAGGGAATTTGGAAAGCAAGGAAACAAGGAATGCAGAGAGGTCAGAGGGAAAAATGGGATCTCTGTGTTTTCGCCGAAAGCTTCTTTTCTATCGTAGTATAATAATCAAATAACTCCCTGTTATACATAATAGATAACATTATTAGGTTGTTGTTGTTATCATCATCTAGACAGTACAAGACATATCTGAACCACTCTTCCTCTTCATAGGCTACACCACTCTCTGAGGCAACTCAAAAGAACCGAGTCTCACCAAATACTCCTGCTGTGCTTCCACTTCCACTCTACTTACTTGTGAGGATTCCTGTGGTCCAGACACTGTAGCTGTTTGAGGAAGTCTGGACTCTGAGTGGACTGTTTGGAAAGAGAAAAAAGTTTTAAAACATTTTTTTTTTTTTAAGATAATATATCCAACATCATCAAGCAGATAATATAGTCCGTGAGTGGAGTCTGTTTGGAGAACGGAGTAAGTTAATCGACTCTTACTTGAAGGGCTTCCCATCCGCTGCAGGTCAACAGTCGGTACAGGCTTCATTGGCTGTGCAGACACAATGGCTGGGTCCAAAGCCTGGCCGTCAAACTCCAACATGGAGTCCTACAGGATACCAAAGAGCAAATGCACTGTTAGGTCATGGATCAGATATGGAGAGAGTGCAGGAATCAACACACCACCCTTAAACTACAAGATCTATGAAGATCCCTGGTGCTGAGAGTTGAGCCTAGATACAGAAGAAAATCTAAGAAAGACAAGAAAATCAAGGTAAGGTACAAGGTATTCATGAAGAATCGTAGCACTTATGAGAGCTCCTAAGGTGAAAACTGTTAGGAGCTGTGAGGAGGACTTTTAAGAAACTGAGGAGATGTTTTACTAAAGGACAAACAGGTTGAAGAAGGAAGAGGCAGGAGAACTATCTCCTAACACTCAGTGACAGTGAGCTAATTAAACACTACAGATTGGATCGTGCAGGAATCATGTTTGCAGTGGATCTCATTAGAGATGCGCTCACTTCTCCAACCCGACATCACCATTAATCAAAGTTATCACAACATTAAGGGATTTAACAACTGGAAAAACACCACAGTGCAGCAGTGATGACTTGGGTCTGTTGCAGGAAGATCACACAAAGACTTACAGCGTGGTCACAGCCTCAGATTGTAACACAGTTTGTTTTGTACCTCCATCCAGATGGGAGCAATAACTACATTACAACAGGTGACCCAAACCGTATAACAGAGAAATATTATGCATCGAAATAAAATGCAAAGAGCACATTGTAGCAGTGGTAGAATCCTTGTAGTTTAAATATTTCCATCAAATGAAAACACGGGACTGTAGTTCTGGCTGAAGAGGTACTTTGATGTACTAAAGTTACCACCGTGGTAAATATACAAATCAGCACTGACTTTTCACACATTTTGTCAGATACTATCAATATATTACTTACTATTTATTCACTAATGTTCATTCTATAATATACTAATTATTACACAATGTCTTCACAGAAACTACATTTTATCATGAGTTCTGTTGATGTAATGGTCCACTTATTCCCAGTATCACTAAGCGTGCTTTTTATTTTTATTTTTTAGGATCACCCAGTCACAACTTTTAAAGATAGGTCACACCTAACAATGGAGTCACCCACACCCCCTCATTAAGATAAGAATTTCTGTCAACTCAGAGTCATCTGAATGTTCTTGAATCACTCCTAAGCTCAGACTCTATGCTGGGGATTTTTAGGCTAAGTTAGGAGGACTCTCAGAACCTTTGTAGATACAGCCCCTGGACTCACTCACCAATGTAAAGCATATTTTAACTTTCTTTATACAATATACCTGTTTTCCCTAAATCCATCATTAATTTCTTTGATTTAAAAATTGATTCGTTTTATTTTTTTTTTTACAATGTGTGAGAGGCTATAATTAATATTAAAAAAAGATTATTTTATGTCTTAAAACGAGACATTAAACTAAGATTTTTGGCACATCACAGTGTGAATAGCACACTGTACATTTGTAAGCAAAAGCTGTGTTACGCTACACACTACACTACATGCTGGGCCTTCTCACCTGCATGAAGTTGTACGTCCCCTGCATCTGGGCCATGAGGTCCTGCACTGCCTGCTTTCTCACCACTGGGTCAGTAGCAGGAGGAGGAGGAGTGCCTTGGTTCACAGTAATGGCTGCCTCTGGAGCAGGGGGCTGGTGCTGGAGGGAATTCACCATCTACACAACACAGACACATGTGACAGAACATTAGTGAACAAACACAAGAAGGAGTAAAACATGTTTCATGGCATAAAGGACTCTAGTGACACACTGGAACATACCTGAGCCTCCACAGTCCACTCCTCCACTTGGTCTTTGTCTGTACTACTGTATGTAGTTTCTGGAATGAACTGTCTGTTTACAAACTGTAACACAAGACAACATATACTTAAAATGTAAGGCAACAACAACAAGAAAAAAAGCTGTTGATTTTTGTAATGTCTTGTGCACCATATATGCTCCTCACCTCTGTGGTTTCCACTTTAATTGGCTCTGTGTATTTTTCACTAGCTACTCCTTCTGGAGAAAAGAAGAATATGTGAAACAGTTTTCTTTCTGGGTCAAATAAATGTCTCATATACATATCTGCTCATGTGTCATTAGTTACCAGATTCAGATGGTTGCTCCCCAGGTTTAGACTCAGCCACCACAGTCTGCTCCTCCTGTTCCTCTTCCTCTTCACAGGTCCCGTTCTGATGAGTTTGTGCTCTGTCAAAGTAACCACTCAGCAGCACTTTGTCCAGAAGGTCCTTCAGGGACTTGTCTGGGAAAAAAATAAAGAAACCAACATTCCTCAGTGATCTACAATACGTGCAAACATTTTAAACACCTCACATGCTTGAATTGTTATGTATCAAAAAACATCACAAAGGAAATGTTTGATCTGCCATTAATTATTTTTCTTTTGAATGCAAAAATCCTAAGACTCCTAAAGAGCTATTTCACTAGCAAGAAGGTCAGCAGGTCCTGTCCTTCAGACGCTGGTCAATCCAGATCGTAACATAATCGCATCAGTTTAGGATCATGTGAAAAGATAAAGCCACACAGACAGCGTGAATCTACAGAAAAAAAACTGTGGCATAATTTCACATAATTTTGCAAATACTTCAAAGAAGAGGATACCTGTCAGTGATACATTTGTGCACCATTGGTTAACAGTGCACAAGTGTACCTAAGAGTATTGGTGATGTTTTGAAGGCAAATGCAGAGACCAGAGAGTAATGTGATTTAGGTTTTTTTTTTTTCTCTGTACAGCACT
>OOFC01002931.1:11716-24815 GCA_900323345.1 Pseudochromis fuscus | reverse complement strand
GCCCTGCTGCTGAGTTATACCGATAAAAACAGCAGGTCTGACTCCACCAGATAATAGATGACTAGCGAGATGTGGGGCAAGGAAGGGATGCTGATGCCTTTGCTTTACAGTACAAACAGAATGCTCTTCACACAGCTGTGCCTCTCTGCGCATCTCATCATATTCCCTGTTCAATATTTTTTATGCAAGAAACATTTGTTTAAGGTATTTGGGCCACCATGTTCCTTTGAACATGCAAGTCAAGCTTAAAACTCTAAAGCTCTGTCGTGCACAAGCTTTTTATTAAACAGCAAACCTTTGAATTTCCGACTGCAATGATCAAATAATATGATCAACAAATCACTTTCTTGATTAATCACTTGTTTGCCTATAATGTGACATCAGTTTTCTGTATAGATTGTTTTGTCTGAGCAACAGTCTAAATGCTGATTTAATACAGGGGAAAGCAGAAAATACTCACACTTTAGAAGTTACTATCAGGGAATATTTGAATTTAAATAATAAACAGAAAAACAGTCAGTGTTGAGCATAGTTGCTGATAAATTATCTGTTAACTAATTTTCTAATAATTTCAGCTCTACTTGAATTTGTTACTGTTAAAAAAAAGTATTTTTAAATGTTTAAAAATGAGCTGACTTCATATTTCAACTTCTACTTTACTTGTTTCTGTCACAATTAGTGGATGACATTGATTTAGGAGACCATAATGTCATAATGTCTTGTTTAAGTCTGTGTTTTGTGTGTTTCAGATGTGTGGTATTCAACAACCGGGGGGTTTCTGGTGAAACACTACTGGTAAGAGTCTAACCTGTGTTACACTTTTCAGCTTCTCAGTCTTTATTATTGTTGTGGATTTTTTGTTGATTTGTAAGTTGTTAGTTAAATGCATAGAGTTATTGAAGCAGATTGTTGATATTGATATTATTTGCTTATTCACAGTGTAAAAACCCGCTAACTGCATGATTTGAGGGATATTTCCTGTTTGACAGGAAATACTTTTATTTTGAAGTTCTCGAGTCAGCGAATTCTGTGACTTGATGTTGTAAAGGGCAACGGCATAAGTCCGTGATTTTTCCGTTCGGTTTCCTTTCTGTAAACATTAATGTGAGCAGTAAAGAGTTAAAGGTGAAACATCCATCGCGTGTGTTCATTATAAGCTTCCACTTCACGACATTTTGATTATAAAGTTGCTTCATTATTGCCCTTGTTGCAAAGGCCGATGTGTATACAGCGTAAAAACAGGACGTTTAAGGACAGTTTTTCCATTAACTTTTCAGGAGCGTTGTTCTTCTCTTTGCATCAGTCAGCACAGAGCGTGTCTGTTGCATACGTGTCATGGATCCCACACGCAGTCTAAGTGGACTATGTACAGACAGTGTTGTTGCACAGCAGGGATTAAGTTGCAGGCAGATACTGTATTTTAGTGCCGATCCACAGAAATATGACCTCGCTGAACACGTGCTGCTCTGACACCTGGTTTAATCTGTCCTCTTACGCCCGGGTACATTTAGTCAGTAAAAACTATGATAGTCCAAAGTGTGCCCACAAGGGTTTCTGTCTCCTCTTCTGTTTGTGCTTCACAACAGAGGCACATTCTTTATCACCTCCATCTAATATCATCATCAGTACCATCCAGAAATATCACCCAAAGCACAAATCGTGTTTCATTACAGGTAGGAATTTAATGTTGAGTATAAATCTAAATCATAAAATATAAAGTCATAAATTCAGCTTCAAATAGAAAAAAAAAATAACCAGAGTATTCAGTGTCACTTGAGTTGATTTGAACTTGTACTGGAGGTCATATTCACAATTTAGTTGGCTCAGCTGTATTTAGATTCGGGGGGAAAAAATGGACCCAGTGACCTTGGCGCTGTATGAAGTAGTGGTGCTAAGGAACAAATTTTCCCCCTCATTTCAGTTGGGAATTGCACTATATTCTATGCAAATGAATTAGCATTTGTGCGCTTCTGTGACTGTTTTCTCTGTGTCCAGTATAGTGTGAATATCCTCCATTGTTTAAATAGGCCACTGCTGTAGAATGACCCGCTGTGTGAAAGATGCTCCCCGCTACAAAGACTATCCTAAGTGCTAGTGCCCTATTTCTAGACCTCGTAAAAAGCCTATTACATTACACTTTCCTGTGGAGTAGCTCTGCAGTGAAGAAGTTTAAATCTGCTAAATCTGCTCCTCTAACCACGGGTATTTATTTATTTATTTATTTATTTATTGTATATTATACTTAATAAATTGAACTTGGTAATTTTGCTGTTGCTGTCAGGTTCTACACTTGTGCAGGCCTATTAGCAGAACAACAAGAGAGGAGAAAAACAGGAATTTACTTTGCCTTAGTCTCTTCTTGAATTTTAATGAGGGGGTCTTGAAGAACCGCGGACTCGACACCATTCTGAGAAACTGGAGTTGTTAAATAGCCTCTTTTAAATTAGAGCTCGCTTGTTTTAAATGTTAAGTAACCTGCTCTGACTGATAACAGTTTCAAGATTTCAAGACAGGGATTTTAGGCAGCTCCCCAAAACACATTGAATAGAATTGTTATTACTCAAAGAAATAGTCAAATAAAGAATATTTACATGGTATTTGTCCATATTAAAGTCAGTGCCCTATCTACTGTGTGCTTTGTACAGGAGTTATTATTAATGTCTGTTTCTGATGGTGTCCACTGTGTCTAACAGAGCAGACTAATTATTAAAAAAACAACATCAGACAAGAGTTGTCATCTTCAGAGGTCAAGAAAATATTTCATGCACCAATGCAGAGAACTAAGAAAAAAATCTAATATCTCTATTTGAGAATATTTTTGGATAAAAAGAAAAGATTATTATTCCATTATCAATTGTTCAAGCACTTGTTTCAGCTGTGGTTTGATTTGCATTACAAATCATGCTGAAGACCACTTTGCATTAATGTAGATAACCAGCAGATTGCATCAGTTCATCTTCACTCAATATGAAAACTGAAATGGACAATCCACGTGACATGCGTAGCTTTTGTGGGTTCCATTTCTGATGTAGCCCAGGGGTAAAAAAATCATTTGTATACTCATTGTCTTAATAGCAATATGAGTGCAGTCCACTCAAATGTAATCCCAGCTGTACTAATACTGCTAGTTTATGAAGTTCCTACACATTCAGTAAGAGCCATGTATTGTTTTCAAATGTAAGGAATTCACTTCAGTGCATTTTACACGTGGTTTATGTTGGGTCTTTATTATGCTTTTAACTGAAAATTAGTAGTAAGTGTATTAACTTGCTCTCCCACGCAGACCCCGAGGACCTACTGTGCAGCTAACACAGAGGATCTGGAGACTGTCATTGGGCACATCCACAGGGCCAATGAAGCTGCTCCTATCATGGCTGCTGGAGTTTCAATGGGCGGGTAATGAAGCCACTCATTATCAGCTGACAGGACATTTTAGCCCTGGCAGATCCTGCTGTTTGATCTCAAAATGCTACTTAAAGCTGTGCCACATGGTATACAAGCTATACTAAAAAAAATAGCAACAGTAACACTCTGAGAAATGCAGCATTAGCAAACTATAAGATGTAAGCAGTCACTCAGTGTTGGTTCAGACATGTCAGTGTTTTAATTCTGCTCCAGTCGTTCAGTGCAGGATGCCAAAGAAGGTGTTTTTTTTTTTACTGCAGTAATCCCTTGAATTGAGGGATTGGTCAGAAATTGAATCCCTGTTTTTCCCCTGTCTGTCCCCTCATCCCTCGCTCTCCATATTCAGAATGATGCTGGCCAACTACTTGGGACGCAAGGGCCGGGAAACCTGTCTGAGAGGGGTTGTGGTTTTCTCAGCAGGCTGGGATGTATTCGAGTGCACCGCTTCACTGGAAAAACCTCTGGACCGTTTCCTCTTCAACTCCTACCTCACCAGCTGCCTCCAAGCCTCTGTGCACAGGTCAGCCAGGGCTAGAGGCGGATTAACCCGGCCACTGAGCCACTGCTAGCGCTAGAGGCTAAATGTTTCGCAACCCCGAATAAGTGGGTTTTACATAGTTGTATTAATGTATGTTAATTACAGTTTGACTTATCTGTGTGTTAACATGGGCATGAGCATGTTGAGCCTGACTGTTCAGTCACTGTCTGGTTACAACCTTCTTTGCATATTTTCAGGTGCAAATCATTGAACCTAACAGCAGTCAGTGACAGTTGTATTTTTATTCTCCCTGCAGACACCGACCAGTGCTTGAAACATGTTACGACATTGATCATGTCATGAAGGTGGGGATTAATTTCATTCGTGTTAAGCTGTGCTAATTTAATTAAACAAAGTAAAAAGAAAAAAAAAAATAAATAATAATTGTACTGGATCCCTGCAGGCAAAGACCATCCGAGAGTTTGACGAAAGGTTCACCTCCATAATGTTTGGTTATCCCACCAATGACGACTACTACCACGATGCCAGTCCTGTCCACAGGCTGAAATCTGTGCAGGTGCCAATGCTGTGTCTGAACGCTGCTGATGACGTCTTCTCTCCATCTCATGGTGAGATCACCTAATTTATTTATTTTTTGTAACTACTGTGGAGTAGTTTTATTGTTATCATGTGGTAGGTTTACTGTCGCCGTCCACAGAGAAGAAAACAGAATATCTGTGTTCTGGTTACAGCCATTCCAGTGGAGGCAGTGAAGCAGAATCCAAACCTGGCCCTGCTCATCACCTGTCATGGCGGCCATATTGGTTTCCTGGAGGGGCTGTGGCCACGACAGAGCACTTACATGGACCGAGTCTTCAAGCAATTCGCAAAGGCGGTTATCGAACAAGGCAGCCGACTGCAAGACCTCTCCTGATAAGAAAACTTAAAGTGTTTTTTCTAGTTTTATCTCTTCTTTCTTGTTTCTTTCTTTCCTTTCATGTGTTTCATGCATTCCCTTGTTTATTCCTTTGATTTCTGTTTCCATTCCTGTTTTTCTACCTTCCTACCATTGTCTCTTACTCTTGCAGTCTCTCTTTCATCATTCCCACCTTAAAGCGTTACATCCATCCTTTATTCCTTTCCTCTCTACCTGTTTCCTTCCTTCCATTGACTTTATTTTATCTTTGCCCTCCATCTTTCCGTCCCATTCTTCCTTCTGCCACAAGCAAAAAAAACCCCTACTCCATCATTTGAAGGGCACATCTAATTGAATGTGTTACATTCAACATTAATTTATTTATTCCATAAAGCTAACAAAGTCTGTAATCATGCTCTCAATGGCAAGCATTGCTGTTTATGTAACTATTGAAAAGCTGAATTTGTGCCCATATTGTTTAGTTGCACTAGCTAGCTAAAAAGTTCTGTGACTACCCTGTGCAATCATTTTGTTTTGAAGTCAACAGACGTACTGTACATGAAAGTCCAATCATTGTCCGTCCATGGAGTCTCCTTTAGAACTCAGTAGGATTTTAGTCCTCAGGGAATTTCTTTATTTACTCCCACGTCTTTCCTTCCTGAGTAATTTGGTTTTGTCAGTTATTCTCCTTGAGTTTGTATTTTCATTTTAAGGTATTTGTTAATCACCTGTTGACACGTAGTATTTTTGTTTCTTTAAAAGTAATACTTGTTCTCAAATAGTTTGGGGGAAATACACTTGTTTGCTTTCTTTCAGAGTTGGAAAGATGAATTCCACTCACTGTAAAATACGAAGCTAGTCAGGAGATGGTTAGCTGCCTCCTAGCACCTCTAAACCTCCCTAAATAAGGACGTATATCTCATTTGTTTGTGCTAAAGTGTTAAAACATCAAGTTGTGGCGGTAGCTGGACTATTTCCCAGACTTGTCGTTGTTAGATTGCCAGGCCATTTTTATATTTGGCTTTTTGATTTAAAAAAAAAAAAACAGTTACCTCCGCCAAGGAGGTCATGTTTTCACCTGCGTTTGTCTGTCCATCTGTTAGCAACGTTATAGAAAAACTACCAAACAGATCTCTGAGATAGAGATTTACCCAGGGAACAAATGATTACACCAGAGGATGTGATCCTGTTCAAAACAAAATCATGGAAAATCCCCATCTTTTATAATAGGTGAATGTTTGAAGAAGTTTTATTTCCCCACAAGAGGGCAACAGTGTTCAGTCCATAGCATCAGTACAGCTGGATTCTGCCTGGACAGAGGTTTCTATTTCTAACATATTAATAAGAGAGGACCAGCTTGCAGTCTGTATGCTAAGCTAGCTAACCAGCTCCTAGCTGTAGCTTCATATTTAACCAAGAAGCAGTAGTGTGGTGTCAATCTGACTCCTGACAAGAAAGCGAATGAGCTTACTTCAAAATGTTGTATCTGTATATCTTCTGCATGCACTTTTATTTTCACTCATTCTACCTTCATGCACACCAAATAGTTTTACAAATGTATGATATGGAGAATAATTCATTATGGACAAGGAATGTAAAAATTGCACTATTTTAGTTGATACTACCATGCCTCTAATTCCTTAATGCAAGGCACTATATTTTCTTTGATATGTGAAAGTGTATCCCAAAGGTTGAACAGAGCAGCGTGTCAATGCCGTGAGGTTTTCTTTGTGAAAATGTTGGTGGATGTTAGTTCTTTGAGTAAGCCTGAAGGTGCTAGATACAAGTAATGTGAACGAAGTAACGCACATGTGAAGACAGAGCGCGTGCATATTGGCTGTCTGAAGTGGTGAATGTTGCTTTACAAGATGCATAGCTCGTATCGATAGTGGAACCTGGTGATGCAGTCATTTTTGTTTTCCTTCGCCAACAATGATCAAGGGGGCTGGCTACCACGTTTGAGTTGGCTCCAGAGAAACTAGCAGATCTGACCGGCGGCCAGACTTTCAGTAACGCACTGCATGAGGAATTTTCAACATCCCGTTCCTGTGGAATTTTAGTGTTTGTTCGTTCTGCCAAGTGTCCATTGAGTAGCATGTGTCTCATCGTCATTATAACCTTCATCATGTCCTGAACCTTAACATCACTTTGTAATCTGTAGCACAAAGGACATATGTGTTTTGTTTTTTTCACAGGATGCTGCATTTCATTTTGTACACTGCATAAAAGAAGAAGAAAATAATAAACATTCTGGTTAACATGTGCAGCAATAAGAATTTAAATTTAAAAAAATCACTATAGTATAAGTACTAGTATATTCACATTATCAACATGAGTGTAATATGCTGTATTTAATAAATTATTAAACAAAGTCTAGATCCATTTGTCTGCCGTCTCCAGTGTGTCTGCTTATAATGCGTTTCCTCAGCAGAGTATACCAAACTGCTGGACTGTCCATGTAGTGCGGGTTACAATAATTGACTGCAGTTGTGTTTTGTCAGCATCTCTTCCTTTCTTTCTTTACTAAAAGGGATTTACACCTGTGTGGCTAAATGCTGATAATATTCGAACTGCGCAGTCAGGTACTCATCGGTCACTTGAGGTGTTCAGCTCATGCAGGACCTTTTCCATGGTCTCAGGATCCTGCCCTGAAGGCAAGACATTTGACAGTCTACCATTTGAGCTGGCTTACTGCACGACCAGTGTGTCACTGCTGGGTCACTCTCTCTCTCTCTCTCTCTGTCTCTCACTCTCTCCCTGTCTCTCTCACTCTCTCTCTCTCTCATAGCACTGTATTGGGTTCTGGTCCCTGGAATTGACTCACTCCACACTCAGGGGCTTAGCCGCTGATAGGATATGCATCACTGCAGTAGTGGATGTGATCCACCAAAGGCAAACTGTAATCCCCCGGCACTCCACTTACCTACAGTCCAACCCCCCAATAAGCCGACAGACAGATGAGCTTTGGTTTTAGCTGGATGGTTTATGGAAGCCGGAGAGTAATTAGAACAGACTGCCAAAAGGGATGAGTAATTTACTCTTGGTTACCGTCAACAAGAATTGATATTATGTGGCAGGAATCCTTCTATTATACGTGTTGATAGCTCTGCACATGTGCCCGACATAGTTCTAAATTAAATATGTCACAGTAGTGTCTGTTATGTGTTTAATCATGCCGGTGTTGGAATGTAGTTTAATGTTAAGTACTGCGTCGGCTGAGAACTCAATACCCGAGAAAAATCGGTCAGAAGGAATTATCATGGGAGACACTTTCTCTTTTACCTTTCCAGTGTTTTGCTGAAATATCAGCTCAAGTCAACCAGTAAATCAATCTGACTAACACTGTATGACAAGTAAAATTACAGAAACCAATGTGTGCTTATTATTGTATGTTTATAATCATAAAGCATCCCATTGGAATCCTGTCTTTAGTCAAAAATTATAATTTTATTTTGTGCATTATCTCTGCAAATATAAGGTGCATGAATTAGCATACCAGCCCTCTCCATTGCCCTCTCTTTCTTATTCTGTCCTGACTGCAGCTGGCTGAAAATAGCCTTGTGTTAAATCACACAGGGGTTGTAGGTTGATGGAAAGTGCGCTCTAATATTACCTCACAGGAGCTGAAATAGTCCTGTCCCTGGACCAACAATGCCCCTGTGCCCTTACAGTGATGCCGGAGAAGATCCTAGCATTCATTATGAAGCCATTTCTCTTCTTGATAGTGAGAGGGGGTCATTGTGCATAGTCACAGCATGACTGCAGAGGTGTTAAGATGAGATAAATGTCAGGGGAATGGTGTTTAGGAAATGAGCCAGAGCTCCAGGTTTACTGTTTACTTTTTAGCAGAGTTAAATGATCAAGGATTAAATGGATGCTGAAGAGAGTGAGAGCTGT
The DNA here is from genome assembly GCA_900323345.1 of Pseudochromis fuscus. Lineage (NCBI taxonomy): Eukaryota > Metazoa > Chordata > Actinopteri > Pseudochromidae > Pseudochromis > Pseudochromis fuscus. The sequence goes on along the minus strand of OOFC01002931.1, from coordinate 16,119 downwards.
TGTTAATTACAGGGTGGACACTGGAATCCACATGTATGTGAACAGCACACTGCAGATGATTTGTTTCAATCAGAGTTTGAAGGAGTCCTCCACCAATTTTAATAAATGATAAAATAAAAATACTAATCGTCAGTTGTTTATTTGACAATGTTTATTATTTTGTATTATTATTTTTCACATTTACCCTCCAACAATAATCAATTATGAACAATTACTCAAACTCCAGGTAAACATACACATATTTTCTGGACCATGAAAGACATTATGGGATGTGCCATTAACACCAAAGGGGCCACACACTGAAAAAACCTTTATCCAGTGCAAATGCTGTCACAAGTTCAGACTCTTTGGTGAAAAACAGTCGCCATTGACAAAACTTTTTTAATAGAAATTTGATATTTTCAGAGTAAATATGTTTTGCTGTAATTATTTTACCCCCTGAGTGAATATATCTGGTTAAAAAAAAAAACTCTTCATCAGTTGTTTCCCTTTAAAGTTCTAGTCGGGTAATATAATGTGTGTAATTTTTTTGCTTTACAAGGTTTATTTTCATATCCAAACATAAGATTAATATTTAACTAATATGCTTAATATTTGTAGAAAATCTGGAGGAGGGAGAGTTTCAATGAGAAATCAAAATAACTTCCTGTGAGTTTAAATATTTTTTGGATGCACAGCCTGATTATAAAAGCTTGGGGTCAAATGTCTCTGAGTATGTTTTACTTAATTTGTTCTTCTTTTGGTGAAATAAAAAGCTGAGCAAAAGTAAATAAAAGCGAACCAATTACAAACAAACAAACAAACAAGGAAGTGAATTTAGAAGTCATTTTATTACATTCATAAATTTTCAACAACAATAGCATGGCTCTAATGTTATTATATTATTCACAGCCTGCAACTACAATGGTAAACATGAGGTAGATCAACCAGGCACCAAGGCTACCACTGTGCTGCACATGGTTATCAAACACGTTTCAGTGAAGATTGTGAGAGCAAGTTGCATATTAAGTATTAAATTAGCACAAAGAAAGACACAGTCTATGGACCATTGGAGTTTGACAAAAACATTTTGATCACCAGTCTTAATTTTGGACTAATTCTGGGGGCTTGGGGAACTTAAATCAACTGTTTTGCTTATATTGAAATACTTTTTTTTGTATTTAGCTGGCAACTTGTATAGTGCAAGTTCACAATTCCTACCCCCAATGACATTCAGTAGATCTAAGAATCATTCGTTTGGGTCTTGTGCAAAGCCTTCATGGATGGTTTTGAAGAGGACACGCTCCCTTTGGTTTAAGTGAGCTTAGCATGCAATCCAATAATACACTTCAATATGATTATCGGTCCAAAATGCTGGTCAAATAAATAAGAATCCCAATGGACCTGATTTTCATTTTCAATAATAAAAAAAAAAACCTAAAATTCAACACAAGAATAGAAAGGAATACAGACATGTGGTTAAAGATATATCTAGGTAGATTCTTCTTGCCTTTGCAACATAAAATGCAGAAAGACACAACCAAAAATATACTGGCAAAAGTTACACAAGACTAAAAAAAAACATCAGTAACCCTCAGTGGTTAAGGGGATGAAATAATATATTATTAATGTAAACAAAGCTTTAAACAGTACAGTAGTCCTAAATCCAATTATTTCATCTCACTTCACTCAGACAAACAACGTTTCGTCGCCTCACAGTTAAATGGTTTCTTCATTCTCATTGGTCCGAAAAATGAGTGACTTGAGCAGTGACTGTGTGAAACATTGCTTAAGGCATATTCTTTGGACAACCCTGTGGAGAAACATATAAAACACTCTACTTTCAAGTAATGAATTGACCTGGCCAGCTGCTTTTTGACAGTGTGTCACCTTTTTCTTATTTCGAGGAGGGAAACAGTTGAATTTCAAGCGAGGATATAACCTAAAGATCAACAATCGGCAACAGAAGGTGTACCCGTATTTTCCAGACTATAAGCCGCTACTTTTTTCTGACGCTTTGACCTTAAACACCGGTGTTTCTCATGTATCGCCGGCACGAAGCTTGTTAGCTTTTTACAAGCTAGCAAGCTCTGTGCCGCCGATACATTTAGCGTCGTCATATCAGTCCCAGTCAGTGTGGACCACATGAAACTGTTCGGCTTATACGGAAAATATGGTAATCCCAGGCACAGTCAGTAGTACGATAATTGGCAGTGAGGAAGCTGGCTCATTACACAGCATTTACTGACTTTCTGTGATTGTGACCTTGAATTTAAGTCAGTAAATGCCTAAATGCAAACTACTTTGTTGAAAATATACGCCTACGTCGCTCTGTGTGATTGGCATTACACATGAACAGATGAGCTGTAAAAACAAAACCCTGTGGCAAGTCATCCGAGGCTGTCTAAGTCAGTGTTTAAAGTAACAGACCAACTTCATAGATTCATATTCAAGCCATAATAGTCTTACATTCTTCAAAAGACACAACTTGTACTTCTCCTCTTTGGATGGTTTCACATAAAATTCAGTCATTTGGAAACTAAAGCCACACCCACACAGCTCCTTGTCGGTAAGATTATCGATGCCACATAAATATTTTAGAGGCACAGGAGAAAAACGGTCCCCGATTGCAGTTTAAACGTGATCAAATACTCTAATAGAGTAGGATTTGATACTCTTGAAGATGGAAACCCAATGGAGGCCAAATTCTCTGTTTATATTTTTCTAATGTGACATTTTATAGTCAATGAGCTTCGTGGAGTTCGAGAGGCAGAGCAGGTGAGTCGAGTCGAGGAAAGCGAAGGGGGAAAAGGCAAGGTGCAGCTGAGGATGTCTTTGGTGCCGACGTTAAGTTATACCAAATACACTGTGAACAGGGAGAAGAACTTTAACCCCTTTAAGCAACCTCCCTTTTGAAACCCTGAGATAAACACGAATGTCCACAGCACACTCGATTCAAAGTCCATACACATACAATCTTCAAATAGTCACATTATCATTCGGAGAGCGTCCATTTTTGCAAAAATACAACATCAAAACAAATAAAGTTCAGTTTCAGCTGTGCTTTTTGTACCCCAGCAAAGTCTTTGTTTTTTCAGTGGAACACAAGCTCCTGTGGAGACAATCCCAGCAACAAGCCAGAGTTTAAAAACATGCACTGACCCCCTGCAGCGTCAGGCATAGTGCACTGTGGTACTACAGATGGTAAAGGAAAGCATCAGGTGGGACGTATCCCCACTGCCCCTGGTAAGAGATGTGACGGCTGGATGGTTAGAAATCAAATAAATGTAAATCTGTTTCTGATTGTGTTTCTTCGGCAGGATAGGAGACTCGAGGGGATTCAAACGTGGCGGCCGGTCAAAAAGTAGAGGGGCCGATCCTCGCTGCAGTTGGCCGTCTGAAACTCGTCCCGCAGGCGGAACTGCCACTCATCCTCCAGCTCCAGTCGGACGATGGTCTGACGCAGGGAGCTTCGGTCCTGACAGATCACACAGAGCGTGGCACCTGTGGACACAGTGAGGATCAAAACCTGGATGGTAGGCATAATCTCACTGTACTGACAATGTGTGCACGATGTCTTAGTGAAATACATATATATATACTGTATTTTCTGGACTATAAGCCGCTACGTTTTTCCGACGCTTTGAACGCGGCAAACACCGGTGTGGCTCAGTATCGGCGGCATGAAGCTCGTTGGCTTTTTACAAGCTAGCAAGCTCCGTGCCGCCGATACATTTAGCCTCGTCACATCAGACCCAGTCAGAGTGGACCACATAAAACTAAATTCAATAGCGGCTTATAGACAGGTGTGCTCAATAGTCTGGAAAATACGGTACTTCTTCTGGAAAACACACCATCTTGAGCCCGCCATGACCACAACTTCCACCATCAACAACAAACAAGATCCTTCCTTGTTTTACCCTCATACGGAGTCAAAGTCATAAAACTCTGAACCGCTACAGACGGTGATGATAAGCTTGTCCTCTATTTCTGATTCTCTGTGAAGTCACAAAATTTCAATGCTGATTGTTTTATGTGATACCAGGTGATGCACGTTTATTATTATTAACAGGTGCATGTCAAACTACAGAATCAGTGCATTATTTCACAATAAACTGTCACTAATTTCTGCATGAACTTCAGTATTAACTTGAGTTTAACTGCTTCATTTACCGTATTTTCCACACTATAAGGTGCACTACATTATAAGGTGCATAGAATAGAAACTACTGTAGTGTCTGGGGTTGTGTTATCATCCATCTAGATGAAGCTGCACTAAAGTGAATGTCAACAAAACAGTCAGATAAGTCAGTCAGTCAAACTTTATTCATAGAAAACAAACCAACGTTCTGACAACTCCGTTCACTCCACAACAAGCTAGTACATTCACAATACGGTACCGTACGTACCAGTAGCTCTTACCG
>OOFC01002923.1:32382-43866 GCA_900323345.1 Pseudochromis fuscus | reverse complement strand
TAATGTGACATGACAATAACATAAAATCTCATGTAAAGTGAATACATGTATGTTTATTATAAAATGTTTTTATCTGTGGTTTTTTTTGCATACATTCTGCCAGAAAATAACTTTTTACAAGTCAAATATTAATAAACTTATAATAACAGACCACTGATAGTATTTCAAATATTTATACCGATTATTTTTCAGAAGGCTGTCTGACTTTCTTTGTGAGGCAGAGGCACCGAGGAATGAAAACCTGTTTGTAGAAAATTGAGTTTGAAAGAATTCATCTCTGAAATCTCATCTTGACCCAACAAACAACAGTGTCCTCAGCTCTAACTTAATCACTTAAACTGCTTTAAACTCTTCCCCCGGCCTCTCCGTTGGGACAGTGCGTCTCAGTTTTCACTTCTATCTTAGTGCATCTCTGCCCTCGTGCCCCCGACGTTGCAAACACAGAGGTGTGAATGGATGTGCTTCTAAAATAATGGCAGCTTTTTGTCCACAACATGTCTTGGAGCCACCGGGTGATAAATATTGCAGTGCAGCTGCCGTTGGAAGTGTTGTGCTGAACTCTCTGCATCTTTTCCTCGACTCCCCACCTGAGGACAACGGCTGTGTATTTGTCTCATCTTTATGTTTCTCACCCTCACTGGGTTTTTCTTTTCATTTTTTTTCTTGTCGGTCACCTACCCAATCTTTGCCTCCCAGCCACCACACACACCGGCAGAGTCAATAGGTTTGTACTTACCCAGCCCACCGTGTCACATTTCCATTACAAGAGAGAATGGATATGGGCTAGTGCTTGGATCACATCTCCACATCTCCACATCTCGCTTTCATGCATTTTCCAGAAGGTAGTCATGGGGGTTTTCATTCTTTCTCCCTGCTGCTGAGGGGACTGCGCTGAATGTTTGAGCAGATTGGTTGTATAGGAGGCTGCAGACTGAGGACCGTATCAGGATGGCCTCCCTTCAGAACAACTCATTCCCTGCCTCTTTTTCTCTTATCTCAAGTTGTACATGCTTGACTGGGTAAAAAGCCTCCACTGCCTCTCGACTGAACCAACTGGTATCTGATCAAGTGTTCCTCCAAAAACACAACAAAAGGTTCCTCGCCGTGAGATCGTGCTGCCCGGGGACACAGTGTGACTTTTAGGTTGCTTGTAAAGTCACACAGGCGTCACAGCAGATTCAAGATTAGCATTAGTCACACTGTTTAAAAAAAAGCTAAATGGTTATCCTTGTGTTACTTAAGACAACTAAATTCCATATAGTGTTTAAAAAGTACATTAAAAATATATAGTTTTTTGACATTTATCTATTAGTTTTGCGTATTTTTCTGTATTTTTTAAATACACATAAAATATTAACTTACAAAAATAGACTGTGAATTTATATTTCTATTGTTAAGCAAGATAAAAACCTGTAACTGTGAATACATATTATTTATCTCACAGAAAAATGTGTAAAATACAGTAAAATTGAAAAATAATGACTGTAAATATCTTTTTTTTTATTTGGCCACATAATGAAATAGTTATGTATTTGTGTATTGTTGAGGCTTTTTTTATTATTTACTTATTTATTGATTTGGTGATGCAGTTCCCAGTGTCAGCTTTCCTTTTGTGTTTTTTAATAGTGTATTACAACAAGAATACAAATGATCCTGTGATGTGTGAAAGACGAGCTACAGCTAAAACATCCTGTTCAATGTGAGAAAAGAAGTTTGAAAGTTTCAGTTTTTAATGAAAAAACTAAACGCCAACAACCCAGCCTTTCACATCCCTGTCATGTCGCAGCCCAGGAACTCTGGGTCTTTATTGATGGTTCTAGCTATCTGCTTCCCACCACCAATTCTCAGAATAAAAAATAGGAGCAGGAGAAATGAACCATTAAAAAATTAGAGCCGTTACTGTATTGGCATGTGGCACATGCAGGCCTGTCAGAGCTGATGTGGATTGATGCATTGGTAGAAATAGTATCAGTTCCAAGTGACAGATGACTGACGGGTGTCTGGAAAACTCGGCAGAAACACTTGGAAAACACAGTCTGTGTGTGTTGCCCTTTAGTCTCCAGTCTGCACTGAGCTCCTGTTACTGAAAGCTTGTGCTGTCGCTTTTTATATGATGCATCTGTTATGAACATTTTCAGTATACAAGTGCAGGACGTGCGTTATATTCCAGCAGGTGGAATTTTTGTAAACTGCATTGTTTGTCTGGTCCATGTCCTGTTGTCCTATCAGTGAAATTGGTGTTGTTGTTCTTCTTCACCACGTAATGGAGAAGAAGTAGCATGCCACAATGAATACCTAATCTTGACACCGAGTGTCTGGGAAGTAATGTTGGGAAGAATTAGACACACAAGACTTCTCCCTCCCTCCACTGCCCTTCTTTCATTGATCGAGGGGAGGTTGCTTGTTGTGAAATGTTTCTCCCTTGGACACATTTCAACAGAGGCACGTAAAGAAACACAGTTGGACTAGATGTTGGAAAGTTAAAATAAATGTCCTGGGTAGTGTAGCAGCAGTCTGCGAAGTTAAAAATGATAACACTGCATTCTTGTTACCCTTTAAAAACCCTCAGTGCAGCCTGGCAGCATCTGTCCCTCCCAGATTATTTGACCTTGCAGTTATGTAGATGAGGATATGAAGAACAACTTGCTCAAACACGCCTTGTTTCTAACCAATCATGAACCCATGATTGATATTTGACCATAAATAAGCAAAGGGAAGTGACATATGTAATTTTATTTTGAAAGCCACACTCCAAAACATGAATTAATTCAATCACGTTAATATACATTCAGATACATACAAAAACAATCAGGATTAACATATAGATGAAGTCAAAGTTGCCAAAACTAAGCCCGTAAACCTAGTATTAATATCATTATATGTCTGTTCCCACAGCTTGATTATCCCCTTTGGCTACAATGATTGATACTTTTCTAGTACTTTTCTTCTTTTGTATTTTATATTTATTTTGGCTTTTTTAGAAGAAACTACATCGATAATGTTTTTACTCCACATTGGACGTATGAGCTCTGTCCATGGTGCTGAAATCAGACAGCAGTTAGCAACATGTGTTAGCACCATGGACAGAGATCCTAAAGTCTTTTATTTTTTTAACAGACTACAATGGTAATGTTCATATTGAATAGAGTTCTTCTGTATGTGATGATGCTTTATTTCACATTGAAAGTAGGAGCTCTGTCCGTGGTGCTGAAATCGGACCGCAACTTGTTTTAGCCCCATGGACAGAGATCCTAAAGTCTTTTATTTTTTTAACAGACTACAATGGTAATGTTCACATTGAATAGAGTTCCTCTGTATGTGATGATGCTTTATTTCACATTGGAAGTAACAATTCCAATTTCACAACAGGATATAATTCTTTACATACAAAGCCATTTATCATTTATTAATCAGCTCATTTTTTCTCTCTATTTGTGTCCTTTTCATGACTAATACGTTTCTTTTTTTCGTTTATTTTTCTTCTCTCGTATATTTCCCCTCACCAGCTTTAGCTGATTAGTTGAAATCTGTTTTGCTGGCTGGCACAGCATGAAAGCAAATCTCTGCACAAGCGTTTTTCACAGTCCTAAAAAATCACGAGGCCTTCCTGCTGCACTAAGGCAGAGTTTAAGGGGAGACTCACTATTTCTGTACGAGCTCAGTAACTTTTATTTTTTCTTTATATCCTCTGGATGGATTACGCTGCACAAACTCAGCTCAAGTGTGAATAAGAATGTATTCTGAAGGGGCAGACTTGCATATTCAAAAAAACCTCATGTCAAGAGGTATCCTTATGTCCTTGTTATGAATATGTGTTCATGTACACGTCAGCACTGCCCGACCGTATACGTACGTATTAGTGTTCTGTGTGCGCATGCGAGTCATTTTCAGAAGGCTTTTGGATGCAGGCTGCAGCACTTTGGCCCGAGGATTTTTTCACACACAGGACCAGGCATTCATCCAGTATTGACTATAATGTAGAATCAGCCCACGCATGGCTGAGCTCAGTCAATGAGCGCCAGTCTGATTCCCTGCATCAAAGCAGCAGAGATACAAGAGCCTGGGTGCTGTAGCACTGAGTGTGTGTGTGGTTATAGTGAGTGCTGTTACTCCTCTTATCTTCCCCAGAATTACCATAAATACACAAACAGACAAAAATTATAAAAGGTAATACAAAAAGAATGAAGGGAGGAGGCAAAAAAATCCTGGAAGTTTTTCAAGGAGAAATGAAGAGAAGAGGAAAATACAAAAGGAATCCAGGAAAATAATGAAAGAAATAAATAAATACAGGAGTTTAATGTTTGGGGTGAAGAGAGGAAATAAAGAAAAGAAAGGGAGATAAAACAAGGAGTGAGGAAAGAATAAGAAACAGGGGAGGTGAGAGGATAAGAAAGAAAGACCAAGAGCTTAGAGCAAGATGTGAAAAGAAGAGAGGACACAACTAAATGAAAATATAAAATTGAGAAAAGAGGAAAGAGAAGAGATGCTGGAGATTAAGATGGCAAACCAGAGGAGGAGAGAGTAACACAGAGAAAACCTGAGTGGACGAAAGAAGAAAAACATAAAGGAAAAGGAGGAGTCATGAAATTAGGAGAAGAAATAGATGAGAGGAGAGAAAATGAAGAGTGGAAAATGAAAAAACAGAAAAGAGGGAGAGGAAACAAAGATGGAGGAAAGGATGCAAAGGAATGATCAGGAGAGGAAAGGAGAGGAGGAAGCCAGAGGAAAGTCATGGTCAAAAGAAAGAGTAGGGGAGAAGATTAAGAGAGGAAAACTGAGGAAGCGAGGGAAGAAGAGACAAGGAGAGAAAACAAAGATGTGAGGGACGGACTGAAGAGGACATAGAAGAATAGATGAGAGGAAAGAGGATAAAAAGAGGAGAGTAGAGGAAGAGAGAGATTAGGAGAGGAGGAGAGGAAAAGAGAGGCGAGGAAATGAGATTACGAGAGAAACCAACAGTAGAAGAAACACAAAGAAAAGAAAGTAGGATAGAAGAGAAAAGGAAAAAGTCAAGAAAGAAAATAAGAGTAGAGGCGAGGAAACAAAGATGAAGGAAAGAAAAGAAAAGCAAATGAGATTACAAGAGAAAACAATAGTAGAAGAAACAGTGAGAACAAAAGAAGAAGTGAGGAAACAAGGGAAGAAGACAAAGGTGGTATGAAAGGAGAAGAAAGTAGAAAATAGCAGAAGAGGAAAAAGAAAATGACCAATGAGGAGAGATGTGAAGAAGTAGCAAGAGATGGAGATTTCTTCTCCAGCAGATGGACTGCTATCAGCACTGTGTACAGGCCATGATGAATAGCTCTTTTTAGGCATAAGTCTCTCTGTGTGCTCTCTGAAGAGGACGAGGTGAAAGCAAAGCACCGACTCAAGGAGGAAGGAGGGGGAGGCTCAGCAGACGTACGCTGATGCTGTGCATCACACTGGAGGGTAAAGATGGGAGTGAAAGGAAGAGTATAACAAAAAAACCCTCCCATGCATAAAGCCAGATGTGCGCCCACTTTGCTCCACATACGCTGCAGCTGCTTCCATCTAGTGTCCGGCTCGGCTCCAATCGGCACAACAAGCGTCAGTCGGCACACTCGCCCCTGGCTGTGTCTTTTGACGCTGATGCTGATTGCGGCTGGCTGCTGCTCCACATACAGCCCCGGGGCTACACATTTATCAGCTGGTAATCAGCTGGCCCTTTGCACGCTTTGCTTGCCTCTGCCGCCGCCGCCGCAGCCTCCCGTCCACACCGCTGTATGCGGCACAATAGGACATGATGGGGATATCATACTGTCGCACACTGTGCCAGGAACCTCCTCCTGCTGCTGGTGATTGTATCTGGGTGGTGTAGGAGTGGCAGAGTGAAACTGAGCTCCTGGGTCTGATAAAGTGTTAGTCTTACACTGCAGGGGTGTGATTGGTTTATGAGTTTTTGTCAAGAGTTTTCACAGTGAGTCTGATACTGTGACTTTTCTAAACTTATTGTTTGGTCTTTTAAACCTTTTGGAAAATTGTGCTGCTCACCGAATAATAATTTCCTAATAGAATCTATCAAATTATGCCCAGGGTTATAGTATCATAGGGACATTTTGATTTCAGTTTAACTTTTAATGCTTTATTATAATAATAAAAAAAAACATGATACATCATATTCAAGATTTTTTTTCTGTTTAACAGTTTTTCTTGTGTTTTTCAACTACGCAAAATTCACATTGCATGAAAACACATAAAAAACTGTAACATGTATACTATGAAAATATTTATCAAATAAATTAAACTAAATTTGATTAATTCCATTTAACAATGTAAATTCATTTCCTGATTTAACAATTTAAGTTTTGTAATTTGACAGGGATATTTTTATTTACATATTGTAACAAAACAAACCAACGTGTTTTTACTTTGTTTTTATTTATTTATTTATATTGTGTTATTGTGTGTTGTGTTTAAAAATTGTGTTCAAACACTTTTTGTTATTTTACAGTATTTTTTAAGAGCAGTGTGATTAAAAACTCTCTTATTGTTTCAACTTTAGAAAAAAAAAACAGTCCTTGGTTGACGTAGTAAATCTTCCACTGCTGTTACTGCAAAGTGTGAACAAGCTGTGTATGAATGTGAAGCTTAATGAACACAGCAACTGTAACTGTACCTTGGTGAATTGTAAGACACACATGATATTGATTGCTGTTCACCAAGCTAAACAGAAAAGTTGTACATCTTTGTAATGACACGTTGACAGTGAGGCCGAACCAGCTGCTCATTTGTTGCTCAAACAGCTTCAGTCAATATCGTCGATCGCAGCGAAGAAGCTGCAGCTGCCGCAGGGAGTCGTTACAGCTTCATCTGCAGCTTCGCTCCCTGCACAGTCTGTCCGTTTTTATTATGTTTATTTGTCCGGGAACATGTACGAAAACCGTAATCTCAAGCAATGAGAGGAGATGCTTTGATTCAGATTTAGCCACCAGCTAGTTTCTGTTCGGGATCCCTCAGCAGGTAGATACAAACACTACAAAGTAAATGTTAAAGTAAGGAAATAGAGTTTGTTCCTCAGTCCAGGGACGTGAATATTGACTCTAAAAATATTGATTTTACCACTTGCAAACTGACATCGGTCATTTCAGACAAGGTGTTGTCTTTTGAAATGTAGCAGATCTATTTTTTCAAGCAAGATTTTTTTTAACTTCACTTGCAGATGAAACACCCAGAGAACAGAGTTGTATATATGCTTTTATTGAAGGGGATGTTGTCATTTTAAACCATATCTGTTTTGTTTGCTGTCTCGGGATTCTGAGTTCATGAGCTGATTGTTTTGTTCTATATTAATGGTCATAGTTAGCTAATAGACAGTTAGTTAGTTAATTGACAATTAAACCACAAAAACAGCCTGAAGGGAAAACTGTAAGCATGATTGAAACATGCAGATATTTCACAATAAAAGCGTAGTTTAAAAACTAAAGCTTAATGTCCACTGAAATGGTGTCAGTGGGCTTTTATTTTGAAATAATTCAAGGAACTTGTGAGTCTGTAAGTGTATGAGCTAATACGCTTTAAAAATCTTTTGATCCAGTCTGCGCTCCGTCTCATTTGAGACATCAAACTGAGGTTTTCTACTGAATATAAACACAAAACTTCCTTTAATCATTTCAAAATAAAAGTCCACTAACACCACTTCAGTGAACATTATAGGAAGTTTTCAGTTTGCATTAGCACCGCAACACAGTAACTTACTTAATTCACTTTAATGATGTTTTGATCCACTCTGCTCTTGATCTCATTTGAGGCATCAGGCTTTGTACTGAATAGAAAGTGAAACTAGAAATAAAGTCCTGCCTCTAATACGAGTCAGCACCAGTATTGTTCACAGCCTTCAACCGATCCAACAAAGGCTTCGGCCTCTATTTGAGGACTCACAGTAGTCTCCACTTAAAAATAATAAATTATAAATGTGGCTTAAGTCTAACATCATGTGGTGACATAAACCCACCAGGATATCATGAATTTTACAATTAAAGTTTCAACTTGTGAGATTATGGATTGTGTCAAAGCCTAAATGTGACATTTTGCTCAGTGTTTGCGCAGCAGCAGCCGAGGGTTGTTTCATTAAGTATTGTATTAATTTGTCAGCTGGCTGTTAGGTGTAATTATATAGAAACATCTTTTTATCAAATATTATTCTTTGGGAAAAAGAAAGATGTCGGTCCCCAAAGCTCCGCTCTGACACTTGTGCTCAACAAAGCAGATTTTGAATTCCCGGCTGTCAACACACAACCCCGTTTGTCTTCTGTTATAACCGAGAACAGCGTCGTCCCATTTGGGGTTCGGCTCCTCAACAGCTGAAATGTCATGAACCACTTCCTCCCTCAAGACTTACTGACATGATACGCATGTGTGTGTGTGAGTGTGTGTGTGCTTTCCATTTGCATGTTGCCTCAACCAGCAGTCCCTCTTGGCACTGACATCCCTCTAATGGGGAGCAAGGGGCTGAGGAGGGGATCGAGGAGGTGGAGAGGGAGCCGAGTTGCCAGAGCACAGGTTAATCCACTAATTGGGAGCAAAGGGAGACGGGTTGCCAGATTGTGATGGCCACCAGGAGGGGCCGTTTAAGGGGGACATCTGTTCCTGCTGGAGAACAGCCGCCCTCACAGCTCCCCAGTTTCCTCTCTGACACTCATCTTCTTTATACACAAACCTGACAGCGATGGCCGCCCCCCTCCAGACTCCCGTGTTAGATCCAGCTCGCGGAGACCAGCCTGCCTCTCCCCGACTCGACCAAAAGCCAGGATCCGATTGGAAAAGGATAAAAGCTTTCGAGGAGTTTGCTTTCTTTTATTTGGGAGAGAGAGGTTGTCTTTGCCAGGGACGCTGGGCACACAAAAGCCAGTTTGTGATTCAAACCGGCAATTATGAGCAATATGTTTTTATCACTTCACATGGTCCGATGTGCCATATTTCAGCCTGGAAGATATCACTTTAATCAGCAAAACATATTCAGGAGCTGTTACACTGACGATTAAAAAAACATGCAAACTGTTAATATAATATTACAAAGTGTTTAGAAAATTTAAATCTGGATCCAGATCTGCATAAAAAAAAAAAACACAGTGAGAGACATCCAGGGGATACATGCAGTGTTTTCTTCCTCGTTCAACTAACTGCAGGAGTTCTTTAAGAGATTATAAAAGTATTTGATTGTGAATTAGCTCCGTGGGGTGTTAGTCCACTGTAGTCTGAGTGGGTCACCATTTCGCTTTTTGTCACTTACTAATGCAAAGGTATGTTTTTGCTGTTGTGGTGTTGGTGCTGGCTGGCAGAATGCAGGTCCTAAAATATTTAAAGTTTAGTCGTACCAGTGTTTTTAAAGGGAGTAAAATGAATTCAATGTGTTCTGAAGGCTCAAGGAGACACACAATGTGTTTTGGTGATAAATACTTAATGAAAACTTACTCTGTGTGTTTGCAAGAAAAGTCCAGGAGACCTTAAAGAAATCCTCCAACCAGAGAGAGATCCTCCCAAACCAGCCTGTGGGTTAACTCTGCACAGAGCTTTATTCATATGTGTTGGCTTGTTATTTGAGACCTGCTGCAAACTAACAAACAAACAGGAACAAATGCATAACCATATTCACCTTCTCTAGTGCCAGACAAGAATCTTAAAGCTTGAAAAGTCTGCAAATCCCTGCTCATGGACACACTTCAGGAAATACTTGGCTGGTCCCAACAGAATAAGTGAATGGACGTCCATCACATGCTGTATTAAAGATTACTAACATATTGCCTGCAACAAAACAATATTGTGCATTATAAACCAAAGTGATAAATCTCCAGAAGCGAATCTTGTTCAGTGCATCTTGTGTCTGACTGTTTCAGGATACGCCATCCTCCAGGCCATCATGGAGAAGGCGGGGCAAAACAACTGGCAGGTCAGCGCCATCTGCGTGGAAAACTTCAACGACGCCAGCTACCGGCGACTGCTGGAGGATCTGGACCGGCGACAGGAGAAGAAGTTCGTCATCGACCTCGAGGCCGAGAGGCTGCAGAACATGCTGGAACAGGTGATGTAACCATGGCGACGGCGTTTGTCTAACTTTAAACATGTAAGAGTGTAAATGCCTGACATTTATTTTAATTAATCTGAGACTTTTTACTAAAACATGTGTCAGTTTTCAGCTTTCCAGGATTTCAGTGAGTAGCATTGACTTCACTGCTGCACTCCACTTTCTAAATACAGTTAGAAACCAGTCGTTCTTCAGACTTTTCTCCTGTAATACCTCATTAAAATATATTATTTTGTGTCATTAACAGCTAAGATTTTATTGGAATACTTTGCTTAGTCCTTCTCATCATTAAGAAAAAAACCTCTCCCTCATGTGGTGAAATAGTGATGATCAGACATGTTGTAAACAACCCAAGCTACAGTAAATTGTAGTTTCTCTTTAACTGTTCATACCTGGGTCTCATGTTTGCAGTTTTGTTGGTGACTCTTATTGCATTCTGGTTTATAGTCATTGCAATCACCAAGTTAATTGCAGAAATCATGACATACAGCTCAAAAATAAAGTCCAGTGGGGCGACAAACAGGCGCAGTCAGACTATCAGACAGATTGTAAACAAACCCCAGAGGTTAGCCAGAATTATTTGGAAGAGAAAACGAAGGTAAACGGTCAAATTATAAACCAAATTGTCTGTTGTAAAAATCCATCTCAGGTTCCAGTTGATGTATTACAATATTTGGACACTTGACTGGATTGTAAATTGGCACATTCATTTTGAATAAAGTTTCCCTCAGGGCAAACACAGAAACAAGGTTTATTTCTTCCTGGTTTGTGTTTTGCAGCCTGCTGCAGATTTACATTATTGTCTCCACCTGAGCTCAACAGCTCGTCCCAGAGACTTCACAGTGATGATGTTAGACACTCCACAGTCACTTCTCAAAGCCTTTGTTATGCAAATCTTACAATTTCATGGTTTAAAAATTGACCTTGTTTGTAGATCGACTGTTTTTACAGGTTTCACTTTTATAACGGTGGTGTTTGGGATTTTTGTGTTGTGGTTCTCCAGTTCAGCACAGAGACAAACTACAAGGCTGAGTTCTCACTCTCTTCATACATCATGTCAGTTTTTGACCTTTGACCTCCTGTACTTGCTGCATAACTAACATGTTATATTTATTCACATTTTTTTTTTACATAACCTGATTTTGATGTTCAAAATTTACACTTTGTCTGATTGTCCAACTGCTCGTTTTTATTTTTTTACTTTTATCAAATAATTCTAATATTGCTATATTTAAGCTGACAAAGCAAAACTATGAGACTCAAGTTGCAATCATAGACTCTACATAGAAATGGACGTAGCCACCAGGTCTTAGATGCAATACAACTGATGGCCACTAGAGGAAAGCTTCAAAAAACTCTGGTTCCAGTTGATTTAAATAAAAAAAAAAGGTAATTTCAATTCATGAAATTTGCAATAATTAGCTAGAGTCAGTTCTTCTTAT
>OOFC01002923.1:17934-32362 GCA_900323345.1 Pseudochromis fuscus | reverse complement strand
ATTAGTGGTCTTTAATCATTAAGTAAATATAAGGCTTTAAAATATATATATATATATATATATATATATATATATTTATTTAGGGGAGTGGTTAGTTTGATTGTCTCCAATGAGACCAGACCTGAACTCGAGTCTCACCCACATTGGGCACCGTCCTCGGGTTCAAGGGTCAGACCCGCCTCCTCACTCCTCCTTCATATCCAAATATGGTCACTTCTGGCTCCAAACAACCAACATGGTGACGTTCAAATGCTAAACTCCTGGTTTCAAATGCTACTCCCCAAACCAACAGGTGAGGTCGTGTTAGCTTCCTCCTTTCTATATACAGTCTGTGGTTGCAATGTAATGGACTGTGAGAGTAGTAACCTCGCACATTACTAAACTGATTTACCCTTTTCTGAAATGCAATGACAGAAGCCCTGAAAGTACATTTCCACAAAAAACAGAAATTATCACTTCAGTTACTTTGTAGTTTAACTCTTTTCTTTTTTTAATTTTTTACTGTGGAAGTGCTAATTAGAAAGTTTTGGGATGGAAAACAGTCTGTTCTGATCTCCAGTGGTGTTATTTGGCTTAGGCACACTCAGAATATGATGTACTCCTTCTTCTTCCTCCTCCTCCTCTTCCTCCTGCTCGCCTTCATCCCTCCATCCCTCCATCTTTCCCCTCGGGCAACTGGTGTCTCTGTAATTGTTCAATTATTCAGGAAATCTCCACTCTGACATCTGTCATAGTTCTAACAATTTACTTTGCAGACGTGTGTGTATATGTGTGTGTGTTTGGCCCACGGAGCAGCAGACGTCCTGCTCCGTCCTCGCTCGATGCTCAGTGCACACAACGTCTCCCACGTAGACGTGATGGACTCTGTCACATTGAGAGCTTTTGGGATGATGCACTGTTGTGTGCAGCGGTGGTCAGAGTTACTGCCAACGACATAAACTCTCTTTTTTTTTTCCTTTTTTGAACCTGTGCTCATTCCAGCTGTCATCCTGTTCATATTTATGTCCTACCAAATCATCCTGGTCCAGGACAAGGATTTGAATACCTAATTAGGCATCATTAGCAGCTCATCGACAGCACGGTCAGTACATACGAAGGCTGTTAAGAAACCAGATGCTGCTTTTAATGTCAGAGCGGATGATTTGTGGATGCAAACCTGCTTCATTTACAGATGGGAATGTAAAATGCTGGCAGCTGAAGTGTGCAAACTCTGCAAAGGCTGCAAAATTAACAAGGGAATAAAGACTCTTTTAGATGAAATAACGAAGTCAAATTGGTTTCACAATCAAAATGTCAGACATGCATATTTCTAAAACATATATCTTCAATTTTGCATCTTGGTGCCACGTCTGAAAAAGAGCCTAAGTCACTTTTAGTTTATTCACAATTGCACTATGACGAGGTTGATCTCCAACATTTCCAACATAGTGTAAGTCTGAAGTGGATGCTGTCACATTAATGTTAAGGCTACTGCAGCACAAGGATAACTATGCATGACTTTCTCCCCTCTAAACAGCACTATAAATGTATATTTATCACTGCATCACAATAATAATATATTTAATAAGCCATGAAATGTTGTGAAAAAGTCTATTTTAAGCCGGTCTATTAACAGGACTTTCCTCTTCCAGGGTGTAATGTAAAGGAGGTAAAACACAATGAGACAAAAATAACCAAAAAAACAACCCGGCTCCTTGAATTGTTCATTTTTAACTGTACCATCTGCGTGGACAAAATTATAATTATTCAGCATAACACTATTGAATGTGCAGCATTTGCATAAAAGAGAGGAATTAACCAAGAGTCCTGACTTCATCTTTCAGTGTTTGTGGCAGCAACATTTTTTATCTGATAAACGATGAAACTTATGAGAAAATGCGGGCGGTGACTCACAGCGAGACGTGAGCCAAACATCGCTCGCTCTCTCTTGAGGGTCATTACTGATGGCTTCAGTGGCTAAAGAGGTTTTATCAGTGATGCAGCCTGTGAGGGAACAGAAAACTCTTGTCTACTTATAGTTATTTTTAAAATCACCCCTCTGCGCCTCACAAAAAAAAAAGTCACTGTGGTTTTTCTGCTAACAGCACTGTCACATCTGAATGGAGCCATAAACATTTATTATATAATGCCACCAATTGAGTTTTGAGGACTTGAATAACATAAAAACTTCATTTAATGTAAGTAATTTACATAGATAATGCTTGTGTTTGTCCAACCCGTTAACTTCTATTTACTTTGTGCTGGTGAAAAATACTAAAAAGGCTTTATTTCAATTAACTTTTGGTTTTAAAGATGCTTATAAGATTTATGGTCTCAAATCTGAGAGCGCAAATTTTCGCCACAGCTGTACTGATGCTATAGACTGAACACTGTCTCCCTCTTGTGGTGACATTAAAACATTACGTTGTTAAAACGTTCACACTTTATAAGAGTGGGAGATTTGCATTTCTCTGATGTAACACCCTGTATTAAAAAAATTGGACATAGTCACAGGTGTCGAAGTAAAGTTAATGCAGAAGTACAAGTAAGTGCAATACCACCAATGGCCACTGGTTAGTTTGACTGGTTTTAATATGGCGATGTTCAAATGCCAAACTCCTGGCTTCAAAGCACAAGTCCACAAACCAACGGGTGACATCACAGGGATAACGTCCATCACTTATATACAATACTCTATCTATCAAAAAGTCCTTGAAATCTGTTCTTAAGTTGTTCTGTAATGTTGACAATCAGATAAATGCTGAGAACCTCATTGTATCCTGAATATTGTGTTCTTGCCACTAATCCATAGTAAATCATTTTGATTGGAACTACTTTCAGAAAACAAATTAGTCCTAAATTACCATTATTTGTTGAACAGATTTTTATAATTAATCAACTCAGAGTAGCTTATATCCAACCTCTCAGCCCCCTGTTGTAATGCTGATTGATATAAGTGGGTGTTTTTTTGGTTTTTTTATATTTCCCAAGTCTCCAAAGCTGATGCTCAGGGCTTGACAGCAATGAAGCTGTTTGGGAATTGATACCAATCTAAGCTTTTCTCCAAGATTCAAAGCAATTTTTTTTTTTTTTTGCTTAATTCACGCCCTTATTACCTGGATGTCCAGTGGGATTTCGCAGCAGATGTCAGCTTTCAAAATTAGTTTTAATCATCGAGATGCAGCTCTTCAATTGTGTGTGTGTGTGTGTGTTGTGAGAGGACTGTCATGTCTCTGAAAGCGTGAAGTGTTTACTTCCTCAGTGAGATGCTGACATGACTGCCTGTTCATTTGTTCAGACGTTCGATCGTCTCCGCATTAAACCCGATGGACCTGCTGTGTCAACACACATGCGCTCGCCTGTCATATGCATCATTTAATGTAATTAACGTATGCTATGCTGTAATCCAGTCAGATTAACGCTGAGCTCTGCTCCGCCTTCTCGCAGATTGTCAGCGTCGGGAAACATGTCAAAGGCTACCATTACATCATGGCTAATCTGGTGAGGGAAAAGGAGGTTTCTTCTCATTGTGTCCTTGTTTGTTTACCTCTGTCTTTGTTCTTTAGATTTAAAATTCTGGTTCAAGGAGCAGATGCTAAAACAGATTAAACCAGGACGCTGCCTCATGTTGGCGTCCATATGTGAAACACTGGAAAATAAATTGGCAGATTTACCCACTGATTCCACCATTTAATTCATACAATGTTAAATTTCATCTTGGCAATTTCCAGAGCATCATTTTAACTCATCCAAACTTTTGATTTTGTTTTCAAGTGCATAAATTCAAACAGAAATGCAGCTTTCCAGTCGTGTCAGGGGTTAAATTTTCTTTGTGCCCATAGTCCTGGACTGTCAGTCTCAAAAAGAACTTCTAAAGTAGTTTCATTACCAAGTAAAACAAAGATACAAATAATAACGTTTAGCCCTGATCCCTGACTGTTGCAGGACAAATCACAGCTATCAGACAGAACCTGACAATTTCAGTAATTGAGGCTTTATAATTGTGTTTGAACAACTAAAGCTACACACACACATTTCTGGGAAGTCCACAGGTGCAGACAGCAGCTTAAATCCATCTATAATCTGGTCCACAGGGAGCTTTAATTGCACTTTCTGGACTTTGCTCACAAGATTACATTTACCGGGGGACAAGTGTTTTGACAGCTGAGTCATCGGATGAGTAGTTTTTAAAGCAGATCTGTCAGAAATTATAAGGCGTCATGGGTTTCTTAAAGGTGACGAATTTGCTGCTTTGTTGTCCTCGATTAAACCAAACTTAATATCTTTGGGGTGGGACTATGTTGAGGACCAATCAGGCGTTTTGAACATGCCACTTGTGGCTCCAGGACGTTGTGATGGACATTTCTGTGTCTTCATTAGTTTCAACAGATAATAAAAGTTGGGGGGCACATTACAGTACAAATAATATTTTACAATCATTCACTACATTACTTGTGCTCATCCATTAGGTCCTCTCAAGAAGTATTTTAGGCCAGTGGTCCCCAACCACCAGGCCGGGGCCCGGTACTGGTCCGTGAGACATTTGTTACCGGGCCACGCAGAAAGAATTCATGATATATATAAATTCCGTTGTATTGATCGGTTTATTCTGAAAAACGTTTTATTTTGAAAAACGACCGGATTCTCTCCGACATAACTTTCGTTGTCTCTTGACAAGTCAATCCGGTTGTCTGGGTCACGTGATCAGACACGTTAGCCAAACAAGTCCGCAAACTAGCGAAAATGAGTAAAAGAAACCAAACGTCTTTTACGAGCTTCTTCGCAAAGGGGAAACATTTTTTTTTTTTTTGTCGTGTTATTTTATTTTTGCTGTATTTATCTGCCACACCTTGAAGGCCGGCCCGTGAAAATAATGCCGACATCAAATCGGTCCGTGGTGCTAAAAAGGTTGAGGACCACTGGTTTAGGCCCTTCGTGCCTGAATGATGCTCAGGATGCCAGTGATGGTGTCCTCAGTCCTAAATTGCACAAAGGGAGGTTTGGAATTCAGCTCGTCTCACCTGGATTTCTGTCCTCGTCCACCTGCTGGAGTGCAGCTGTGCATATGTTGTGCAATGGTCCTGGATCACGGCTAAAGACTGTTTCCACATGCTATTATTCCTCTAATTTGTACAGAACATACATCTAAATGACTGTAGCGTAGTAGCAGTTAGCTGCTAGTTGTTGGTAATGCTAATAACATTTGCAGCTTCTACCCTCATTTTCCTTCCTGACATTTACTTGTTTCTGCTGTTGATGGATTCATGACCGCCCATGACCGCTTCTTCCTCTCGACGCCCCTCAAGGGTTTCAAGGACATTAACCTGGAGCGCTTCATGCACGGTGGCGCCAACGTGACAGGCTTCCAGCTGGTCGACTTCAGCAACCCTATGGTCATCAAGCTGATGCAGCGCTGGAATAAGCTGGATCAGAGGGAGTACCCGGGCTCGGACGCCCCGCCCAAGGTAAGTCGTGTCAAAAAACAGACGACATCACATCAGCAATGCAACACAGCGTTTATCAGGAACTCTTCTGAAAAACTCCTCGGTGGCAGATTCAGAGAGGTTGGCAAGCCACGCTGTAACAAAATCAAAGATCAGAAATTGAATTTAGCCCCTTTGTACATCAATAAGAGTCTGTGTAGCGAGGCCAACTCACCGGTCTCAGATGTGAGTTTTCAAGTGAGTTTCAAATGTCTGTAATTAGATTTTCAGACTGAAGTGAAATTAACTGAAACCAACAAGCACCTGGAGGGTGATGGATGTACCAAAAAGTGATGTAATGAAAAATAGTGGGAGCCACAGTCGCTTTAACTAGTCCAACACAAACCTCTGCTGAAGCACAATCAGTGAACAGCCAAAACATTTTATCCTTGGTTTGTTGGGTAGCATCCTGTCTCTCCAGAAAAAAATCAAAAATCAAGATCTACTCAGACTGACAGGAATGAGAAGGTAACTAGGGAATTTGTAATTTAATATTAAAAGTATATGAATAGATATGAGCAAACTAAGACAAAAATAAGAACAGGCCTGATGATTTTTTTAAAAAATAATACATATGAGCTAATAAAATAGATATATGAGTATGTACATGTAGGAAACAGGCATCACCAGTCTGACACAGTCGGCTCTGCTTCGTCCACGGCTGTCATCTGCAGCGATGTGACAGACTGACCCACTTTAAATTCTTTTCCAACCACACAGATTGCAAATGGCACTGGGGCAAGAAGGCATCACGCCACGGTGGTTAGCAAACCTCCACCCCCGAGCAAATCTGTGTATCCAACAAAGATTTCTATTTTAAAAAATCCAGATGCAGTGGAGTGGAAGTGGTGTGAGTCAAACAGTGTGTGTGTGTGTGTAGTAGTGTGTGTGTCTCTGACGGATTCAGTTGGTTCAAATTAAAAGTTTACACCACGGGGCGATATCACATGATATTATGGGTCTGTGTGTTTGTCTTATCTGTGTGTGAGTGTTTATCCCCACTCCGTTTCTTGATAAATTGCTCTCTCTCCTGGAAATCCACTCAGCCTAAATTACTCCGCTCCCCACTAAGTTTGTCCACAGCCTGAGTCACAGTCGGCCCATCTCTCTGCTAATACATTAACACGGTGACGGTGAGTTAGGCCTTCTCCTGGCATGTTTACTCACTTTGCAAAGACAAATGTAACGCTTAAAAGTTCCAGGAATCAGCAGGTAGGGACCTAATGAGACTTTCCAACAAACTTTGACATGGCAAGAACAATCCTGGAGATATTAAACCTCAGTTACACACACACACGACGTCGATCTGAGTTCTCTTAACCAGTCCCATCACTGGTTTATCTGAAGCAGCAGTGCAACAACACCTCAACAAACGGAAACAGGTTCTCCATAAAATCAAATTTATTCGCACAACATCTGGATGGTGCAGAGCGACACAACTTAACGCCTTAAATCTGCAGCCAGAAGCAGATGGTTTGGGGGTTTAAGTATTAATTAGTACAGTGCTGATAGAATGATAAATGATGCTATTTCATTAACTACAGTACAGCCTGAATTTTTAATGCTGATTTAAATAAATGTATCGGACAGGCAGTAATTAGTAATATTTCTTTATGGTTGCCATTTTGTGTTAGTATTTTTTGTATTATGTTTGCTGCTTGTTGATAAAACAACGCAAGCAGCATATGGATGTCGCTCCAGAAAAAAGGTGTTTTATTCTTCGGGTCTCGGTGCAAAGTTTCCACCAAAATATCAAATGCTTTGCCTCATCTGAATAAACCACCCACCTCTTTGCACCATATGCTCCAAAGTATTACACAGTTGGGCGAAATGAAATTCAAAGTCAAGAAATTTTCAAACCGTAAGTGCTACTTTTGCATGGTCAATGCACAGTGACCAAAACAGCATAGTCTGATTATCGACATTATTTGTAATAGTAAAAACACAGTGAAAGTCAGTTGGTAATGGGTATTTAACAGAAAATAAAGTTCAGTAGAGAGCAGAGTCAACTGGGTACAAAGATCTGGTACAGGAAGGGGGAACTCAATAGACAAAGGGAGTTGAGCAGAGGACACATGTAACACTAACCTGAGTCCTAACAGAGGACAGGACATGATGTTTAACATGCTAAGTACAAAGTGGACCGGTCAACTTCACAAGAAATAATGTGGGATACTCATGAGCGACTGATCGGGCCTTCAACGTGACAGGTGCAGACAATAGATGTTGTTATCTTGGTCAAAAATCTACATATGAAGACCATCAGGTGACTCCCATCAGTCACACAGTGTTGACATGAAAGTCTGATGAAGGATTCCTCTGATGCTTTTGATGGGAAGATTAAGATAGCAGAGACACTGACCTTTCACTTCTTCTTTTAAGATTGTTATCACTCTGCTTATATCACATTTACCCTTTTGTGAGATCTCATCATTTTGCACATCATTTTACATCTTTCTTAACATGTGTTGCCTGATTCAAAGTATATATCCTGATACAGAATACGCTTTAGTACCAGGTGTGCACATGGAGTCTTGTAACCTCCTACAGTTGTTGTAGAAACATGAGCTCCAGCAATGAAAAAGTATGAAAAATTATTGAATTCTGGCCAAAGCAAAGGTCAGACTGAATCCTTTATCAATCCGTATATTTGTTACTGTCACATAAACATGGAGGATATTAGCGCTGTAGCACCTTTTCCATCAGCACGTGCTCATCAGTTGATCAGGGGTCTGTTTTTACACCCTGGGTTACATTTTTAACCTTTTAACACCTGAGCCTGCAAATTTCCACCTGGACTTTTTATGTTTATTTTGATTTCAAATTTATCGTGCAAAATCTAACATTCATGTACAATTGCAGTGTTTTTGTTCACTAAAACTCTAAAATCAAAATCCATTTTTGTGTTTTTCCACTGTTCTTGCTTCATCATCACTATCATTACACTCTTACAATACTGTAGTATGTAGTAAATCACCTACTTTGCCTGCTTCTGGGAGAAGTGCTGGTGAAATTACCGTAATGACACTATATTCACTATAAAGTGCAACATCTCAGCTCTCGGGAACCATTGGAATTTTTCTGATTGCGCAAACCGTGACGTAATTACGGTAATCCAAAGACGCATGTGCAGACGTGTCGCCGACGACAAGCTCTGAATTCAAGGGTTAACCCAAGACGAAGTTTCCATCTCCAGATTTCAACTCTGTGAAACATCACGTAGACTCCTCTTGGACTTGTTGAAGACCTCTGGCTTACTGACATCTCCAGTATAAACTGCTGTGGTGTTATTGTGTGAGTGGTTCATGTTACAACTGCCTTAAAAGCAGAGAGACCCTGTTCCTGGCAACACCGGCAGTAGAAACAAAGATGTGAGGGAGCTGATTGCACTGAAGTTCCTGACTGTCAGTGAGTTTATCCCACACCTTGATTGCTTGATTGTTGGTGTGTGTGTGTGTGTGTGTGTGTGTTACTCTGGGCTGCTTGTCAGGGAGTAACAGGGGGGATAGAGTGCAGCAGTCTCCGTAGAGAGCCGTAATGTCACAGTGAGCAGTGGGCTAATGAATAGGATTCACCCCCGGCCGGAGGCAAAGTTAATGAACTCCTGCTAGCCGGGATAATTAATGCCAGACTGCTACCCGGCTGGACAAAACACTCGCCTTTTCCCTTTTCTCCCCCCCCCCACTCACTCTCCATCTTCCTGTCTTTTCGTCATTCACTCAATTAGTTTTGTGCCGCGCCAGAGGTGAGTTTTAGGGAAATGTATGGCTCATGAGGGAGAGAGTGATTTCTGTAGACCCAAATAATCAGAGGCGACGCAGAGTCTTCAGGTCAAAGATAGATTAGGGGAAATTGGGAGGCTTATACTGTGGGGGACTGTGCTCTTCACTTCCCTCCCTCTCCTCCCTTTTCTATTTCCAGAAAATAATGAGCAGAGTAAAACTGCTGCCTCCCTGTAACAGCCAGGCCGTTACCGCGTACTGCTTCGCCCTGCAGAAACTCCTCGTGCTCTCAGAGGCGGCCTCACGCAGATTGTTTTTAAAGAGATCTGACCAGCAAATATTGCAGAACATTTTGCCCATCCAGCTAAATCAACATTTAATTGGCGTCATACCTTTTCCCGGTGTGTGTCCCCCGGTGTGTCCTCCTGTTTGTGTATACCCAAAACAGACAGAACAGCAGGATGGCCTCAGGTAATTTACAAATCACAAAGTCCGTCCCTGTGGGGGTTTTATTTCCTTTTAATAAAACTTAAAACCAGGAGTTGGAGCGTCACTTTCCCTGCAGTGCGTCTTGTGTGACACACCCACACTGTGTCCACACACACTAACATCTGTATCTCTCACCCCCTCCTCCTGTCCACACAGTACACTTCGGCGTTGACTTACGATGGGGTGATGGTGATGGCCGAGGCCTTCAGGAACCTGCGCAGGCAGAAGGTGGACATTTCAAGACGGGGGAACGCCGGCGACTGCCTCGCTAACCCCGCCGCCCCGTGGAACCAGGGCATCGACATGGAGCGCACCCTCAAACAGGTGGGAGAGAGAGCAGCTTGATTTATAATTGACACCAGAGAGAGATATGGCAGAAGTTCAGATTTATAGTCCAGCATCGTGTATCTCCCATCGATAACACCACCACATCCGTTTGGAGCTTCAATCCTGGATTTGTTTGACTCGCTGGCTGTGAGCAGAAGGTTAGGAATTGAGATGTCTCTGCTTGGAGACATGTTATTGAAAATAAGAAGATAACCCAGATGTTTTTTCAAATTGCTTCATGTTGTATTCACTCAGATCTTCACAATCGTAGCCTCGACATGTAGTTAAACTTTTGAAGCTGGTGTAACCCCGCAGAGCATGAGCAAGTGTAAGTGAAAGAAAGCACATTTCCCAAAATATTGAACTATTCATTTTTAATGCCCTCAAACCAGTTGTAAGTGTAGTTCAGCCATGTGATGCTCAGAAGGAAAAGCTGTTATTTGAGCTCTTTCTCACTACTATCTCACTGTAAGATCAATGGAGGGAGTACATCAGTCTGGCATTTACTTCTGTTCTGCCACAGTTCTCGAGGTGATTGACTTAATGTGCATTATTCACTTGCCAGTGTGAGCTGCATGACCTCATGTATTTCTGTGCCCACCCCCCACCTCTGTGTGCAGGTCCGGCTGCAGGGATTAACAGGTAATGTCCAGTTTGACCACTATGGCCGCAGGGTCAACTACACTATGGACGTGTTTGAACTGAAGAATAATGGACCGAGACGGGTAAACCACCACACCACACTGCTTTCATTTGTGTTGTGAGTGAATGTTTGTCTTGTCTAAGTGTCATCCCACTTAAGATGAGTGGTGTCCTAAGTGGGATGCATGTGCAAGCAAGCGACAGATACCTACACACTGCTGTTTTAATAACACACAGTATATATTATGGACGGAGCTAACATGATGTCACCCACTGGTCTGTGGACTCTGTGAAATCAGGAGTCTGACCTTTGAACCTGAGGTCATTGCCGAGTGTGTATGAGACTCGAGTTCAGAACTGGTCTCACTGGTGAACAGACCTGTCAATCAAACTGGCCACACCCCTAAATCTTCCTCCTTTTGAACCCAAATATCTTAATTATTATATAACTGATAAGAATTAACTTTAGCTAATGACCTTAGCATAACTTGTGGAATAAAATGTATTGACTGAGTATCTTATAATTGAAAATTATGATTTTTCAATTGAAGTTAATTGGAGATTTTTGGCAGCAGCATCTAGTGGCCATCAGGAGTATTGCACTTTTTTGCACTTGCATTGGCCTCAGTTTTGAACCATGGTTGCTTCGTCCATTTGTATATACAGTCTATGATGCTAACCCTTCTTTTATGTCAACATTAAATGTATGTGAGTGCTTTTGTACTTTTAACCAAGCTGTCAGTTCATGTTTTTTGACACGTGTAATTTCTCTCCAGCTGTTTATCTAACTCTTTTTATAGCATTTAAAACAAAAAGTGTGGCCTACACAGATTCAATTATGTAATTAGAAATTCCCCTCTAAAAAAACCTTTTTTTAAATATTAAAAATATCTTTTTAAGAACTACTGTGACGTTGTGGAAACTGTTTTAAATCCTCCCGTCCTCCACTGCGCACACATCCCTGATTGTTTGATTACAGGAAATCGATCCATATATCCTCATAAGGTCGGAGATGTGTGCAGGCTGGGACGCTACAATATGTAGTGTGCCATTTTCTATTATCATAAGTAGGTTGTGGAAAAAGCTTCAGTCTGTGCACTGCCAGCATCTCTGCTCCTGGTTTGAGAGGATGGATGTCTGTAGCTGAAACTCAGGGAAAATGGAAAAAAGAGAGAGGGAGAAGGAGAGAGAGCACTTGTGAGAGTGATGGCGAGAGGATGAAATGAAATAGAAAGCAATCAAGGTGGAGGAGAGGATGGGGAGGAGGAGGAGGAGGAAGCAGAGAGGAGTTCCCATCAATCAAACACTGCTTTGGCCTGTCTCCCTCCACCACAGCGAGGGTCCTGTCAGGACACGGGCTGTGTGTGTCTGTGTGCGTGTCTGTGTGTGTGTGTGGGTCACAGCCTCTCTCCTACATTTTCCATGTCCCTCAATCATCCGGTTGCCGCAGCACCCAGGAGGTATCAGCCAATCACTGCTCTTCATTCCCAGCACCTCCACCCCGGATGACTTATAGGCGCTTATGGCTGCTGTCAAAGCTCACGTCTGCTTTAGGATCAACGCATTAGTTCGATACAATATTGGTTTGAAGATACTGTCTTTAAAAAAAATAGAAAATAAAAAAAATCAGGTATTGGCTAACCTCCGCTCGACACCCCTTAGCCTGCAGATGCTTATATTTTGACCACAACATAACATGGCTGTCAGTTCCGGTCGGTCAGTTTGACCCTGAAGGAACTTCTGGAAGATGGCAGTAATTTCAGCTGAGCGGGAAATAGCTTTTGACAAAAAGTAGCATCACAACATCCATCATGAAACTGGCATCGTGCACGAGGGAGTTTCATCCGAGGGCGGGCAGTAATTCAAAATGTTGCCAGCCGCTGTCTTTAAGTTACATTGTAGCAAGATGGGAGGATGCTTTGATGTATATATGGGGTGTACATTGGACTAAATTGATTTTTTAAAAAGTGCAAATGAATATGTAAATGTAACCAGAACAATGTACCTTGGTCTAGAAAAAAAAACAAGAGTAATATTTAAAAAAACTGTGATGAATTTATTAGAAAAAGTTAGATGATGCAAAAGTGTGTAGATTTAGTTATAATGAATTGGTTTAAATATTATTTGTTCTCCTAATATAGTGACTTTCTTGTAGTATTTACTCTCAGAACTACCCATTAAATACTCTACCAGAGGACCACTTAGCTTTAAGTTCGAGCTTCGTCATGGTCTTCATCATGTGTCGTGACCAGAGACACAAGTAGGTCACTAACAGACAACCTGACACCTGAGTCAGAATAACTCACACGAGACCATGAGGTACAGTTCAAAGCTGCAGTGTTTGACCTCAGGAGTTACATTATAACCAAAACTACAAAATGAGGCGTTAACAAAATAATCCTCTTCTTCCTTTCATATTCATACATTTAATTGAAGCATCATAGTGGAAAATAATGTGTTTTACATATTATACAGTGTTGATCAGTTCTTTAGCTCGTCCACTGCATCCATTGCCTCTTGTGTTATAATTAGAGCAGCTCTGATCTGAGCTCAATGCTGCGTACACAACCTCACACGCTGTCAGATTAATGCTGAAGTCATTACTTCCAAAGGAGGTATGAAGTAGAAGCAGTAACGGCTTGTACCTCTTTAAGGATGTTAGATCTGTTGGATATTTTCCAACCTGAAGTAACAATTTTTCATCTTTATTCAAACAGAAGAAAAAAATTGTTTTATCTTAAATGAAAATAGTATTATCAGGGAATTATCCTGGAAAATCCTGGAATATTTTAGACCTAGAAACAGGTAAATATACTCTGACACATACTGTACTATACTATGACTTGTAGGTTGCAGTTTAGGGTGTGATTCCTGTTGATCACACTGGCCTGGAAAATAATTTCTTGAAACCATTCCCTCCAAAATGGATCATTATCGAGGTGTTTTGTTCCCTATACTTCCATAAATACGTGACCATTGTCGGACCATTTTACTAATAGTGATAATCAAGCTTCATCAACCAGGCTTCAGTCTCTTTAATGACCCTAAGATCAGATACTGCAGTGCAGCTGCACCAAGCCTCGCCTTCATGGTTATTTGGGCACTTACATCCAATTTTGTCTCCAAAGTCCTGAATAATAGTGGCGCCAGTTGTGCACGTGGCATCGTGTTTGTGTGACACTGTGGTCGTGTCTCATATTTGGTTTTCCCTGCAGATCGGTTACTGGAACGATGCAGACAAACTGGTGCTGATCCAGGACTCTCCACTGCTTCCAAACGACACTTCTGGCATGGAGAACCGCACCGTCGTCGTGACTACCATCATGGTAAGAGACCAGCATGTGCTCACCGACACACACACACACTCACACGCATGCTGTAATATTCTTAGCAATTTGTAATGCTGGAAAATGTTATTATGTAGTGCCTCTGCAGACTGCATTGAGGGCTATGCAGAGCCAGGAGCCTCAGGTTTAGTGGCTGCACATCATACATCCTACTTATAACATCAAAACCTGCATTCAACATCTCCAACACCGGCCAACCTCACATAACAATCTGGTGGTCAGCTGCACTGTTTTGCAGTCCTTTCATTTTTTCTGAGGCATTTTTCAAGTATTTTCCAGGAAACTTGAACCTATTTTGCAAAATTTTTAAATTATGAAATACATATTTACTCAGTTTTAGTATCAGACATGAGAAGTTTATAATAATGCATTTTCTTTTTGGTGCGTTTACTACTGTTGAAGGGTTACATATCGTATGCTGTGACTGACTAGACTTCAG
>OOFC01002923.1:1100-17914 GCA_900323345.1 Pseudochromis fuscus | reverse complement strand
GAATAAGATTTTTATTTTATTTTTTTTTTTACACATTTTTAGTAAAGAATCTCTGAAAGAAATGGGATTTATTTTTATTACTCCAATAGAAACTTCAATAAAACATCACACAACTCCAGAACTAACCGCCGTCACTTAGATTTTCGTTTATTGCACCAATAAACAGTCAAAACAGCTTCACAACCAGCTGCCGTTACTGAGGCTTTTGTTCTTATTGCAGAGATAAGAGTTTCCACACAACTTCAAAATTCAATCAGAGCATTTTTTTTGTTTCTTTCCCACACACTGAATGGCCTTTGCATGGCATGTGACACTCCGACTGTAACAGTGACTCTGAGGCTTTAAAAGCAGCCATGCAGATGTTGAGCGTACATGAGTGGAGGAGGGAAGGAAGGAGGTGGGAATGGAAAGTCACAGCTCAGCACAATCCTCCCTCTTTTCAGCCCCTGATGAGGAACCCCATTTTAAGAAACTGATCCCCAGTTGGACGCAAGCAGGATATGAAAGCCCCCCTTCCCCCCCTCTTAATGGCAGAGTGACGGACACAACAACCTGAGGCAAAATGAAGCCCTAAAGACACTGGGCGAGAGGAGAGGCACGGCAACTGTGTTAATGGACACCCCTGTTCAGAAATCTGAACAAGAAATGGAGCCACTCAGAGCCGTAATGGAACCCCTCGAGAGGAAAATGAAATGCAAATGGAGGGAAAAAGACAGTCTTTTTTTCTTTTTCTGTTTTTGTGGATGGACACTCATCGAGGCTAAAATGTGTCCCCCCTCTTCCTAACAGCACAGCGTCTGTTTACTAGCATAAACAAGCTCCTGCTACACATGTTTGTGCGTGTGTGTGTGTGTGTGTGTGTGTGTTAGAGTCATACATTGTCATGCCTGGTGTGTTTGTGTGGCCAATCACAGCTTGCTGGTTTGAAATTGTAATTTCTTCAAAGATCTACGACCCTGAGCTGTAAAGCGAGGCAGTAGCAGTAGAATATGAATATACATTATGTCTAACTGAATTCT
The DNA here is from genome assembly GCA_900323345.1 of Pseudochromis fuscus. Taxonomy (NCBI): domain Eukaryota; kingdom Metazoa; phylum Chordata; class Actinopteri; family Pseudochromidae; genus Pseudochromis; species Pseudochromis fuscus. The sequence continues at coordinate 16,895 of OOFC01002923.1, read as the reverse complement.
CGTTTGCTCTAAATCTGTCACTTTCTCCGTCTACCTGCTCCACCGTACAGTATATTACGCACTCGCAGGGCTTCTGTAAGCCTTAAAACAGCTTAGAAAGACTAATGCTCTCATAATCATCCCAGTTCATATCCATCACGCTTTTATGCAGCATGATATTATGGTTACATTGTGACGGCTGCCTTTCATTCACGCTTTTAATGTTTGCTCAGCGTGTTTATGAGAGTAATGTTTGTTCAGCGTAAACTTAATGAAGTGTTATATTACATCCAACATGCCTCTGTGTCTTAGGGAAGTTTAAGAAGCAGTTGCGGGAATGGTGATTTCAGTGTTTGATTAAACTAGGCCACTGATATCCCAGACCTTTTGTTGGCACTGAATGCACAGCAGTGAAATTAATAGCAATTTTGTTGTAGCTGCTCTTTTCTGCTGCTGAGAGTTACCCAACTACACCCTGGGGCTTTTCTCTGAACTTTAGAAAGTCATGTGATGTTTCTGCAGCAGAGCAACAACAAAAGGATAAATGGCCGACATATTGTTATAGATTTTCTTTCACATTTTTTTTTTTTTTTCACATTTGTGATTCATGAGGTCTAAACTGAAGCGCAGTCAGATAATCCAGGACTGACTGTTTGATGGCCCACTTTGAAGTTTTCTGGGATGTTGCATTGTGATATTTGTTTTCTTGCATTGTGTAGCTGTGTTGTATTAGAGGCAGGACTTTATTTCTAACTTTTGTTTGAAGTTGAATTAGTCATATTTCAGTATGAAGGCTTCTTTAGATGCTTCAAACAGGATCAAAATATTTCCTGCATTACCCTATTGATATGGACTCAATGCTTCCTTTAACTATTTCAAAATAAAAGCATCCACTGTTGGTGTGTAAGTGGACAGAAACCCTTCATTTCTTATCCAGCCTTTATTTGTTGATATCGACCAACCCCGGGCGTTATCAAAGAACCAGCTTTTAATTGAAATCTGGTTTCTGTTTGAGGTAATTTGGTATTTTTGGTTTGTTGTACTGGTCCTTGCTGTAATGTGAGACAATAGAGTTCTACATGGACCTAACACTGAGGAATGAACTGGGCCCGTGCTCACGCCTTTCACATCCAGTCCAACTGAATCCGCCGAGTTCTGCCAAGTTTCTGAGCCGAACCAGACCCGAGGCTGTGTTTCTGTTGTTTCATCTCCACAGACAGTGTTGCATGGTCGCTTTGAAAAGGTTTTCTGACAAATGAAAACCAACTAATCTGACAGCAGCAGCAGACCAGCTCAGAATACGACACGACAGCCCTGGAGTACAAAGCACACATAGCTTGTACCAGCTGTGGTGCACACACTGCAGCCAACATGTTAAACTATAGCATCTCAAAATCAGAAATGACCTTCCTCGTTGGTTAGTGATCAACCTGCTAAACATCCAGAGCAGAACTTTGTACCGGTGTCATCCTGCCCTTTAAGACTATAGCAGCAATGGAGGAAAGTTTTTGTCACAACAAGGTCATTCTTCCACTGTGCGCTTTCCCCGAATAATTGTCTTTTTAATTATTTGTCTTCAGCTTAAAGCGTGAGGAGATAACAGACCTCCATGAGGTCTTTGACTATAGCCGCCGGAGGTTGATGCGTCAGCAGAAAAGTTCCCACGGACAAGGACAAAGTTGGACTGTCATTATATTATCAGGACAAGGCTGGAAGTTTTTGATGAAGTGTGTCTTGGCTTTAAAAATTCCCCGTTGTACTTTTTAAACCTGGCACGCTATCAATCTGCCAGGGGGCAAGAACTGCAGTAAAGATCCCTCTGTAATTATGTTGTTTTGTTTTGCCTTTGTTCAAGGAATTATGGGGTAGGAGGAAATGTTTGGATTTTGTTGACAGGCACGACTGTGATACCACAAATGTCTCTTGATGATAATGCAACTAAAAAAGACTGAGGACACACAGAGGTCTCATGCATGAACTATTTGTTTATGCAAATCTATTATTGAATTATTGCAATTTCTTCTCATTTGGAATTATTTTATGACATGGTGAAACATTGTTTTGCTTAGATTTGTTAATTTGCATTGTGATATGTTCAAGGAAGATTTTATAGTCTAGCAGGAGACTCAAGGTTCTTGTCCTGGTCCTGATGCAGCACTCAACAATGTAACATCACCTCCTGTTACTTTATTTCTATCATAGCACGACACAAATACTACAAAATATGTTACATTTACATATTGTGGTCTCCAATAGCCAGACTTTAAGCTCCAAATTTCCTGTTTATTCTTGTTGCAATAAAAGTTTCCCAGAAATGAAGCGAGCAGGTGGCTTGAAATAGCAATTCTGGTGATTTGTGCTTGTAATCAACTTATGAACATTTTTGATAGAGATTCTGTTCAACCTGCTGTTGTGCTCGCGTTAGAAGAAATTCTCTGAATGTCTCAGGCAACAATATTTGGTATTAGTGCCAATCTGATGGTGAGAGGTGAGTTTCCTCTCCTTTAGATGTTTGTTATTCAGGGTCACTTTGTAACTCTGTAACTTTGTCAGACACAAAAAATCTGTAGTACACTTGTTATCACCACCAAACCTTGGACTGACCCCGAGTATGATGAATTATTTACCTGTGACAACACTAAGACATGAAAAATTCCCTCACAACATCCATCAATGTGAAATAAACAATTTCCTTTTTTGTAAGAGGATTTACTGAATCCAACTGCTGCTCGAACCTGTTGAAAATCACAGGTCCTTGCACGAGGCTCACTGTGTGTTTGTGGATGATGTGGGTGTTTATAGAAAAGTAGCTGGCAAGAAAAACAAAACAGCTTTTCTACCTTTGAGAAAATACAGCTTTAGTATTGTTTTTTTCACCCATACAAAATCTTATATTGTAATTGAACAGTTTTATTACTGTGACTCCCAATCAGTGGCTGGAAGAGGTTGAGTCTCAGTGAATTGATGGTTATTTGAAACCCTTGACAAGACCACGACGCCCCGCTGCAGCAGCCGGTCGAGTGTCCTGAATGTGAAACAAACAGCACAATGGACGTTTGCAACAGTTGTTTTTTTATCTGTGCTTCAAATGTGCTCCTGTTTTCATTGTCATCCGTTCAATTAAATAAAAATGTGATTAGTGCCTCAAGTGGCCGCCGATGATCGAGACCCAGAGCTGAGTCACTCACTGAGAAGCACTGCCGAGTACAACGTTGTTTTTGTGGTCAAGTTGTGCACTTGGCCATCGGTCTGATGTGTGTATTACTGCTCATAATCGAACAGAATGTGCAGCAGATTGTTTATCTTGCATAAGGCACAAAAACACTCACACACAAAGCCAAACAGGCAGATTTTACAATTCCCATGTGGGTGCAAATGTGTGTGTACGTATGGATTTGTGACATCAAGTGCACCCTGTTGTGTGTGTGTGTGTGTGTGTGTGTGTGTTTTAATGGCATGTGTAATTAGTCTCATTAGACAGTGAGTGAAGCAGCGTGGTTGTGATTATTGACCAGCCTGTCAGCCATGCTGGCCTTTGCTGTGAAGACCTCTGAAGCACTGCTCTCTTCTGGTGCCAGGAACACTGACTGCATCCTTTATCTCCGACGCTCCCGGCTCCTCTGGCTGCCAGCGCTGACATACACCCTGCTATCATAAATCATATGGATTAGTCCTGTTTCCCTCTGATGTACAACCCAAACACTGGCATAGATCAACTTGTAAATTAAGTCATCATCATTAAAATAAGAGTCATTAAAAGTGCATCATAAATTCCATTTTTCAACCTTTGGGGAAATTTTGATTTAAAATATGGACAGATTAAGCTGCCGTGTAAGGGATTTTACTTTCTTCATTATTATGATTATTATTTGTGGGGAAGTTAGTGCAGTCTGTGAGGTAGTACGGTAGCACGTCTATTTTCATTTTCCGACTGGGTGACGCTAAAGTTGAAACATTTCTAATCTGCACGGCACATACTGTCGGGGCTTTAAAGTTTAAAAACCTTGTTAAAAATTCAGTCCTTGTTTATTTGGCAACCCACTACTTCTACAAGCCCGAGATATATAGGCAGTAGTCCTCGAGCCGCAGTGTCTGTCTAGTGCAGCCAAAAAAAATACATGTGTTGTATTGAATAAGATGATCAATAATTGGACTTTTTCTTTTTGACAAAGGGCAGTATGGGTACATTTTTGCACTGCACATGCACATGCACTAGCCACATGCACCTGTCCCAATTTGTGGAGGACTCAGGTTGTACTGTTTACATGAAATTGCACATGTTACTCAGTACTTTTAGAAACAGCATTTATGAGAAAGCAGCTTTGAACCAGGCTGCAGCAACAACTGCTACATATAGAAGCCAATAGAAAAGCCCCAATGGTCTGAGGTGCTGACTTAACTCTAAAAAATTTGCATGCATAGTGTTTCAGTTGAATGGTTTTAATGTGAAGCAGATTCAGTGAGAAATATTTGCTTCATGAGTAACTTCACACAACAATATAAATGAGGCAACATTTCCTGGGGATCTGTCGTGTTGAGGTAGGAAGTATAAACAATACAAACTACCATAAACAGGCAATCAAATAATGTAAATTAATTGACTGGGTGATGTTAGTAAAATGTCAAAAATGCAATTTATAGTAAAATAGCAAATAGGTTTCATGGCCTTTTAGAGCCCAATATGTAACAACGACCTGATTTGTTATTAAAAAAAATGTAATAAAACCCAAAATGTAATAACTGGGTGATAATGTAACAAAAGTGCTGACCCTGAAGGGTAATAACAAAATAAAAGTTGTTACATTTTGCGCAAAGTTTTTACTTTTTGGGTTCAGCATCTTGTTACGTTATTGACCAGTTGTTACATTTTGGGTTTTATTACGTTTTTTAATTCCATTTCAGGCTCAGCACTTTTGTTAGGTTATCAACCAGTTATTACAGTTTGGGTTTTATTACTTTTTTTATTAACAGTTTGGGTCATTGTTACTTATCGGGCTCTATAAGAAAATTCAGATGTGAAAACTAAACAACAGACTCTCAAAGGCAGGTCCTCTGTTTCACCTCATCTGTGTTACAAATACATGCTTCCGAATGCAGCTTTAAACCTTTATTGTTACAGTTTATATTCCTGAATAAATTTTACATTTAATCCAGTTGTCACAAACTACATCACACACACAAAGGCAGGAGAGTTGTTGTGGGTGAAATGTTATATTCAAAGAGTTAGTGTGTGTGTGAGACTCTTGTTTAGTTGTTTGGTTACATACACAAAGCACAGACAGGAGGAGGTACATAGGAGTTCAGTATATAATAACTACATTGTGTGAAAGTACAGTATGATGGATGCCTCATAGTTAATGGTAAAATGTTCATATATGTGTGAAGTTTTTGCACTAAACTCGAAAAATGACTCGAATAATTAACTCATTATTAATGCATCACGGTGCATCGTAGCTCACGTCAGGTAAAGGGCATTTTTGCGTTGTGTGTATCCTACAAGGACCAAGCTTAAACTCCCTCTGTTAAAATTATAACCATATAATGTCAACATTATTCATGCAGGAGCAGCGTGTCGTATATTTCAGAGTGCTTTATTTTGACGTGAAACTGGTAAATTGTGCGACCATTATGTTGTACAGTAACGTGTTGTTGTGCCGCAGGCTCAGCCGAGCATTTGCATCCTCCCTCTCCGCCGAGCAGACTTTGGTTTACCTTGCTTCGGCCCGGGGCAATGTCAAGCAAACACATCTCAAGAATAAATTGCTCCCATTCTCAATATGCAATATGCCGCCTTCCATGACAAAAGTAATTTGTTTGGAAATATGAGCACGGAAACCATGCAAGGCTTACATTTAGATCACTTTCTGAGGAACAGCAAATCTAATGATCTATAACGCAGCGCCGGTCACAGTGTAGACTGATGCAGCCACCCCTGATTGCTTTAAGTGTTCAAGTGGAGCCAGGCTTGTTTTAGGTATTAAGTCATTCACTCTGACTGCAGCTCATTTTTCGCTCTGTATCTGCCTCCTTTTCTGCTTCGTCATGCTTCCACTTTGAGTCTCTGTGTATGATGGATCCACATGAACACTTTGATGTTTTTTTTTTTGCCACATATACACACCGTGAAGCTGTCAATGGGAGTACACATGCATCCCTTTCTAAATTTGCGGCGGTAGTTGCAAATAGAGAAATTTTAGAAAGTTTTCTCACAGTGTGGGAGGATTTATTTCAGGGTCTGTCGTATATATAAAAGATGCACATAGCCACAGAGGCGTCGCCCATTAGTTTATAGAGTAGCAACAAGCAATGAGAAGCCAGAAGTTTGAAATGTCGCTGTCATCATCTTTGCTTTTTGGAGTCGTATTTGGATAAGAGGGTGGAGCTGGGGGAGCAGCAAGGGGTAGGGTCTGCCAATCAAATCAAACCCCCAAGTATTAACCCTCTTTGATGATATCTACTTTATGAAAATATTTGATAAGAAGAGGTCATTTATAACTTGTGGGTTGACTCAGTAATCTATTGATGAAATTGACAGTTTTTGAATTGGAGTCTAGTCACCACTGGTGGTATTGACTCACAGGTCGAACCCTTTCATTTGTCGGATAATTGTTAATATTTTGCTCATCAAAACAAATGATGACTATTAATATATAGAGTCCCTAGATAAAGAAAAGTGGAGGGTTAACTACAAATGTAATTTTTATTAATCAGAAAAAATCCTGTTTGTTCAATTATACTTTTTATTCACTACATTTATTTTGCAAAGCGCTCACCAATGACTTGACTCATATCTGACCTCTTGCTGCATCACTTTTTTTGATTCTTTTCTTTGTTTACTCTGTGAATGGTAAATGGAGTACATTTATATAGCGCTTTCATGACCTGAGCTAGGTCCCAAAGCTTTACAACGCAACTCATTCACCCATTCACACACACACTCACACACCAATGGCTACAGAGCTGCCATGCAAGGCGTTAGCCACCATTGGGAGCAACTTAGGGTTCAGTGTCTTGCCCAAGGACACTTCGACATGTGGACAGGAGGAGCTGGGGATCGAACCCACAATCTTACAATTCAAAGGCGACCCACTCTACCAGCTGAGCCACAGCCGCCCTCTTCATGTCCTCTTCATTTTTTAAACCATACTCAGAGTACTGAGTTAGCTTCTTCTGAGGTGATGACATCACATGGCTAGCAAGCTGAGACAGAATCAGACGTATCGATTTGTGTCCTGAAACTCTTGTTCAGTGTTGGGTGAGTTTTTACTTTTCAAAGAAAAACGTTGGCAGGGAATAAACCACCCTGTAAATTGATAGATAACATTTCCCACCAGTGAACCTGACATCACAATTGAACAACACACTCAGCGCCCGGTGTGTAGCGCTAATTCACCCCCAGCTCTGCTATAATGATACAGTGCACCTTCTGTTCCTCAGGAAGTGGAGCGGGTCGTTCACTAATCACAGGGCTGACGGTCTGATCCTCGGCTCCTCCCGTCCACATGTTGAAGTGTCCTCGAGTCAGAGACCAAACCCCAGATTGCTCCCAGTAGTGCGATGAGCACCTCGCATGGAGGCTGAGTGTGTTTGTGAACAAGTTGATGAGAGGCAAATTTTAAAGTGGTTTTAGATCAAAGTGCCACGTAATCGCAGCCATTGGCCATTTGTAATTACAGCTAAAAAATGATCCTCGTGTATGCTTGGTTCAGACGGGGAGTGTTTTTTAGTTCAATTTAGTAGCTGCACTTATTGAAAACAGTTACTTTAGATCAAATACTTCTGCCAAATGTACACAGTTTCAATCTTTCAAAACATAAAAACCATGGAAGATGTTTCAGTATCTAATTGAGCTAACGGCCAGCTCAAATTAAAGTGAGACAAAGTTTTACAAAAATAACCAATGGGGCAATGATTAAAAAAAACATGATCGCAGTAAAACCCATAGACTGTATATAGATCAGATAAAGCTAACGTGGAGTCACCTGTTGACATTTTAAAGTCATGTTGGTTTATTGGAGCCAGAAGTGACCATATTTGGACAATGTGTATGAGAGTCTGGTTTCCAATGAGATCAAAATAACCACACCCCTAAATGAGTATTTCATGGTCGAATATGAAAATTTAAGTCAATTGGAGCAATATTTTTTTGAAGCCAGCATCTAGTCGCCGTCAAGAGTGTTGCACTTTTTTGCACTTGGTGGCGTCACTTTTGAGACTCAGTTGTTTCGACCATTTCTATGTACAGCCTATAGTAAAACCGCACGTATTCTGACTGTTTCACTATGGTCTGAAAATTAATCTTTACAATTTTGACTTTATAAAATTCTCTAACACAGTTTTACGTGATTTTCTTCATTCTTTATTCATCCCATAACAGAAAAAGTGTCTTCTGCCACCTGCTAAATTTGAAATCAGATGTCTACGTCCATGTTTGCTAGCTAGCAGTCTTCTTCTGCTGCTTTGCTGTGTTGCCAAGATTCATTACTGCCACCAACTGTTGATCAGTTGAACAGCATGAAACCATGAGCAGGAATGTGTAATTTTTCATCTGCATGCTTGAGATAAAAAAACAAAACAGGGACATGTTCATCAACCCATTGCTCCATAGCGCCACCAGTGGTCAAAAACCTCAACAGGGTGCCTGTAAACTCAGCCCCGGTTGGTATTGATGACTTCCTGTTGTGTGTTGGTGTGTCAGTCGGCCATTGTGGATCCCTCATGTCCGTGTGTCTGTCCGTCTGACGGTGTGGTTCACTGGTTATGGTCCCCTGTGTAGGAGGGTCCCTACGTGATGCTTAAGAAGAACTGGGAGATGTACGAAGGCAACGACCAGTACGAGGGTTACTGCGTGGACCTGGCCTCGGAGATCGCCAAACACATCGGCATCAAGTACAAGATCTCCATCGTCCCCGATGGAAAGTACGGCGCCAGGGACCCAGAGACGAAGATCTGGAACGGGATGGTCGGGGAGCTGGTGTACGGGGTGAGGACTTCTGTTTTTTACTCTTCAGTTCTTCTCTGGTTTTGACAGAAATTAGCTTTTTATCCTATGTGAGTCATCTCAATGAAGCTGTAATTATACGCTGTCACCAGAACTCATGATGGTATTTACAAATAATAGTGTGTCTTCTCCCGATAGTGTGAACAATACATCTGTACGACAGCTGACAGATAAATTGGTTGTCATTTTGCGGCAAATAGCCTCATTTATTCAAACTACAAACACACAGTCCATTAAAAAAAGATACATCTAATAGAACAAGTTAATTGTGTCTTAGCTTCATCACCATGTGAAAATCAGTCAGAAAAATATGGATTTTATCTATCAGTGTGATAATGACTTGTGACCAAAATTAATTCAAACCTGGTGAATCACTGATGTTTTACAGATTAAGGTTGAATTATGTAATAGATAATTAACACTCTTTAAAATATATTTCAAAATAAAAGTCCTGGGTGTAACTCAATCACAATTTAAAAACTAGAAATTACTCAAATGCCATAATCCAGCTGTACTGATGCTGTAGACTGAACGCTGTTGCCCTCTTGTGGTGTGGAAAAAAGCAACACATTCAATCATTATCACAGATTTTCTGACAGGATTTCTTCATCCGAATTTGCCCAAAATTTAATCATTTGATTTTTGGGGAATACTCTATCCTTAAAATAATATTCATCGAGATCTGTTGAGTAGTTTTTCCTGTAATGTTGCAAAGTAAGACATGATGAGTAAACAAAGGCCCTGTTTACAATAAGATAAAAAGAGTCTGTAATACATTAAATACCATGTCCTTCTTGTTTCATGCAGAGTATTTCTTTTGTACAAGATTTAGTTCATGTAAGGAGATCTGTGTGTGAAGCTCTGGTCGAGGGTGTTGTTTGTTGTGGAGATAATTAGACCCATCTGAAATGCGATTGTGAACGATCCGGTGGTATTAATGCTCGCAGGAAGAAGGGAATTAGTGAAGCATTAGAGCGGAGCTTCGTGGCGAGGAAGCGGAGGTGTGAGGCTTGTTAAAGATCCTCTGAGGTGACATTTGATTTGGGAGCGAGGAGCCTCTCTGCTGCTGACCTCGCTGTGGGATCAGGAAAGATGCAAGGATGTGGATAAGAGTCACATTCAGAGCCTGTTTGTCATCTTAAATGCTTTAAAGAACATGAACAGCATTTCCTGGATAGAAATATATCAAAAGGTGACCATTTTTGAATTAAAATGGGGCTCAAAGTACAATTAATATTTTTCTATTCAACAAATGTCCACTCTGTATCTCTAAGGCATGTCGTTAAATAATTGCTTAACCTTCATCCTCTTTGCAAAAGCTGTAAATTTTCTATTCCCCCGAGACATTCAGTTCAGTCCGGGAATTATTCCTTTCATGTTTACATGAGCACCACCACCGTTTAGTTTCAGATATTCAGACAAAAACCCGCATTTTTTTTTCCTTCTCGTCTGTTTATTTATGATGAGCTAAGTGGCATTATCAGAAAGTGGCATTTTTCTCGCCCGCGCCTCTTTGGTGCTGCAGTGACTCACTGTGAAGTCGACTGCAGCGAGCGCAGGCAGAGGCACAGCTCGGGATGTGTCAGGACTGATCAAACAGTACAGCGCACTTTTGGTGTACAGACTCACCAGGTTGGTCAAAAAACGATAGGAGTGCAAAGTGCAGCTGTGTTCGCTGATATTTTCATCTTGTCCGAGAGATTTGCTGCGAGAACAGAAAAACAAACAACAAAAACAGAAAGTGTGGATATTGCACTTTGTCCAAGTAAAGCTGTGGTTACACACAGTTTGGACCCCATTAATCCCCCAGCCAGAAATGTTTTTTTTTAATACTCTTTCCACTTATCTACCTCTGAACGTCTCAGATGAGCTTTAAATGTAGAAGTACTGAAAGAGTTTCTTGGCTGAATGCTGAAATTTCCATCATAGCTGCATGATTTGAAGTTTACTTTAAGATAAAAGTCTAAAGCACCGAGAATAAAACAAGATTCGGGGTGAAGATGGAAGTTAGTAAAGTCAAAAAAGTTTATTTGTACAGTACATTTCATACAGCAGGTGTAACCTCACTGTGCTTTAAAATAAAATGAAGATACAACACACATATATGTGCTCTTATTGAATTAAAAGCTGGGTCTCTAATAATGGCTGGGACCACAATTACAGGTAGGACCCCAAGTACAGAGTCAGGATAAATGGTCCACAGACAGCAATCTCATGTTCGAAGCACTGACAGTCGCTAGGTTACCGTCATGTGCATTTTTCTACAGAATAACTGAGTTTTTAGTGACGCTGAGAATCACTGTGCTTCTCTGTTAACAGTGTTAATGTCATATGTCCCGCTTCCTTCTTGTTTCTGATTGGTTGGTAACACTGGTGAGAAGAAAAAATAAAAAGCTGCCTGAGGACAAAGACCATGGAGTTAACTCTTACATACTGTTCATACTGATGCCTTCACAGTGGGGGGTCATAAAAAGTTTCTGTATGAAACTTTGAACTTCAGATCTATTTAGAACTTATCAATAGTCTGTCTGATGTTAATAGATGGGTGATTAGTCTTTAATTTATGTTTCAGAGAGCAGTGAGAGTCTCCATTTTTTTGTTTGACCCACACTAAAACTGAAACTAAAATCCATTTTAATAGATTCTAGTCAAATTTGACCTGAAACAGCCTCAGTGTACAAACATCTGTAGCACCTGTACAGTATAAACTTACAAGTATTACATATATACAAGTATACAATTTTAAACTATTTTAATTTTTGTGTATTTCGGGTGACTTTGGGAAAGGCTGAAAGAAAATTACAATTAAGGTGTCATTACTGCTTTCAAATGTCAAAGTACAATATGTAAGGGTTAAACATAGCATACTTGAAAAGATTTCACAATAAAAGCCTATTTAGTAAATAAAAGTTTCTATACACTTAAAATCTCACGGTCAGCTTTTATTTTGAAATGATTCAAGGTAGTGTCAACTTCTTATTAACAGTAACTTTAATGCTTTGATCTGCTTTGAGTAATTATCAAACATAGTTATAGTTATAGTTATATATAGTAGCATAGTTATCAAACAGATACCTCCTGCAGTATTTGAGGATTTATGCTAAGTTAAATAAAACAAGTGGGACAAGATAAAAACATACAGGATAAGAAAATACATTATCATTAATATTCTTTAGAAAAATTAGATAATACAAAAATATTACTGACTCACAAAAGCTCCCTAAAAACTTTTAGAAGAAAACAGTTTTGTTCATGAAGTTGGAGAATGAACAATGTCAGACTCAGTGGAGGTGTTTAAATATACACACTGCACCACAGAGTGTGTGTGACTGGGGGGCATTGGGGAAACTTGCAGCTTTTTTTTCCTACGGCATTCACAAGAACATCTGAGGACACAGAAACTGTCAGCACATTCCCGTCTCAAGACTTTTGCTTAGAGACCATTCATTTCTTCCCAGCCTCCCCCCTCCACCCTCTCTCTCTGTGAAAAGACCACAAAAACCCTGCTTCCTTTTAACCTGCCATGTATTTTAACGCACACTAAATGCCCCAAGGCTGTCATCTTAGTGCATTTTGCTGAGGATGAAAGAACTTAAATCTCTTTCATTTTCTTTTCCCTCGTCCCCGTTTCTCTCCCCTCCTACCTCGAGTGTCAGATGGTCGTAATGAAACTTTAAATTCTTGCTGATATTAAGCCCTTTTGCTCCCCGAGCCCGGCGGACAAGGTCACAAGTGTTGCTAAGTCACTAACTGTAATCTGGTTTGTGGATTTTCAGTGAAGTCAGTGTGCACTTTTTCCACAGCTGCAGAAATCAGAGGTGGCCGTATCACTTTTTTTTTTTGCTTTCCTGTGCTGTAAGCATATTTCCCTGACACATTATTTTATCCTCCCTGCTGATTCTCCCGCAGTTTCAGCTAAGCCTTTGAGCATTATAGAGGGTTTCAGAATTTCCTTTTCAATTTCCTTTCTTTCTCCCTCTGTCTTAACTTGATCACTGGGAGACATTTTCGGCTGCCGTCTAAACTCGATGGCTCGGAGATTTGTTCAGTCGGGGGAGTAATTCATGATGTGAGCTGTGTCATGAATGACAACGACGTGAGCGGAAGAACAAGAAGAAATTGTGTAATTGTTGTTAGTGTTGCTGTGCGATGGCTGACTGGCTGGCCGGCTATTGGCCTTTGGGATGTCGTATCTGTGACTAAGTGGTGTTTGATTGTCGCATGGCCCAGCTCAGAGAGATGATCCATCATTTGCATTTGTTTATCTGTCATCATTTGGGTTTTCAGAGATGCTTTCAGAAAGGCTAATCAAATCCCTCTTCATCTAAACCCCCCCCTCTTACAGAAAGCGGAGATCGCTGTGGCCCCTTTGACTATCACGTTGGTCCGGGAGGAGGTGATTGATTTCTCCAAGCCCTTCATGTCGCTGGGCATTTCCATCATGATTAAAAAGCCCCAAAAATCCAAACCGGGGGTGTTCTCCTTCCTGGACCCGTTGGCCTACGAGATCTGGATGTGCATCGTGTTTGCCTATATCGGCGTGAGCGTGGTGCTCTTCCTGGTCAGCCGCTTCAGCCCGTACGAATGGCACACCGAGGAGCCCGAAGAGGGCACCGACGGTCCGCCAAGCGACCAGCCCCCCAATGAGTTTGGCATCTTCAACTCCCTCTGGTTCTCCCTGGGCGCCTTCATGCAGCAGGGCTGTGACATCTCGCCCCGGTAAGACACTCTTATTTCATCTTCACAAGAGTTGCTACAAAGTGTTGCTGCACTGTTAACTTTTTTCCCCCTCAGGCTGTGGACACACTGCATGACCCCCAGGCCAATTACAATCACAACACACCGTCACGTCTGACTGGATCGTGTCTGCGCTAGCGTGGACGATCATACAGATGACTCGGCGCTCGCTCTCTGCGCGAGCGTTGTGTACTTAAATCTCTCGCCTGTCAGTCCAGTTAAGACCTTGATCATTATTTCAAACATGTTTGATTGACACAAATGGAAACTGAACGAGTCTCGACGCCCCGCTGTGACAGGCAGTGGTGAAGACGACTGTGACAGTGCAGACGGAGAAAAAACACACACACATCAGTTTGTTGTTCAGTCCTGATGTTTTTGATGATGTTTAACACAGAAAACAGCAGTCAGTCATTTTACTGCTCAGCTAAAGTGTGCACACAACAGGATGGAGGAGCGTTTATTAAGAATACATCCATCACTTTGTTTACTGAATATATAAGTGTCATGACATGAAAACCTCATAATTTTATGTGATTAGTAGTTTTGTTTTGGTTCACTTCAATACAAAACAAAGTTGTATTTAAAGGAATAGTTCAGCAAGTTTGGAGAAATATTTGCTAATTTCTTAGAGCGAGATGCGACATTAATTTTTATAAACCTCATGTCTGTGTGTGAGTGCAGTTGGTACATTATCTCTGAATTCAAACAGAAAGCAGGAAGAAACAGCTCGACTCCAAAGTTCAAAGGAACGCCTACAAACACTCACTAATTAAAAACTGTCCATCACGTACTTAAAGAAACTGCACACAGCCAGTGTGTCAAGAAATATGTCCAGCGTGATGTACTCCTAACACAATAAGTTGTGTTTACACTTCTGTTTGTGTGAGGTTTAAACAATATGAGGAGTTCTGTGCAGTCGTCCTTTGAACCTCAGAGGTGGAAACATCATTAGTTTGCAGGTGTTTGGTCATAAACCAAAAGATCACAAAACATATTACAGTTCATCCCGAGGGAGTGAAGAAATACATTTAATGGGAATTTGTTGAATAGTTGTTGCAGCGAAAACACAAATAACAGCGTCATGGTGGCTCTGGAAGGACGGTCAGAGGGTCAAGAATCAAGCATCTTTATTTGTCATTATGAAGGCGTGACGAAATTTTGTTCCAGCAGCTCTCTGCACATAATGATAATAATAATAATAAAAAAAAGTGATTCAGATTAATCGAATGACACGGACCTGCCAGGAAGAAAACAACTCATTTAAAATCCAGCTGACATTTGTATCAGTGTGAACATTAAAACAGAATCCAGGTCTTTAGTACTGGTTTGTTGTCAAACTGTTAAAATACACATTAGATGAGAGTATCAGTGAGTTCTGTAGGTTTGCATGAAAACCAACTTTGAAGGATGTAAGTAGTAAGAGTTTCTTCATGCAAGCTGTGCTATTAAAATATATGTATTTTACTTTATTACAGGTAGTCTGTCTTAGGATCTGAGAGGAAAACTCCAGAAACAACAAAAAAAGTTACTAAACCTAGTGTAGCCCAAACTGGATGTAATGACTTCTGCTCTTCATTTTCTGGACAACATGAATATTTGTACAAATAGACCCTAAAAACAGTTAATGTGTTGATTAGAAAGTCTAAATGTTTCCCTTTCTTTTCAGTCTTTTTTGTGATTTAAACATCTTAACTTGAATCTTTCTGTGTCACAATAAAGCAAAGTGAGTGTTTCCCCAAAATGATGAACTATTCAATCAAAAGAAAACTGTTTACTTTGTTTGTTAAAAGTTGACACTGTGAGGTTTTCATCTCATAATACAGTGAACCTCATTGTACTGTTTGTATTAAGTTACTGCATAACCCGCGATACATAAGAGACAGTTTGCATGAAGTCTGTAGTTCTGTGTTTTAACTTTTGTCTTATCTGTTGCACTTTGCTGCTCGTGCTGTGTGTGTGTGTGTGTGTGTGTTGTTCGTGCACTGTAAGTCTCACAATTTAGTGTTTTAAAAGTCTGGTATTAAATATTTTTTGCAGGATTGCTGAACCAGCTGTCCTTGAGTCACTTTTCTCAT
>OOFC01002921.1:8425-23190 GCA_900323345.1 Pseudochromis fuscus | reverse complement strand
CCTCCACTTTGTTGATAATGCACCAGAGTATCTTGACAAGCCTTTGCTAGCCGCCATACTTTCGTTGCCACAATGCGCGCGCATACTTCTTTGTTTACTAACAGTACATGGGTCTATTACAACACACAGTGATCCAAATGCTGCTTTGAAGATACTCCACACTCCCAATAATTTAGGAGGAGAAATAATATTTTCATTCACTTTAACTCTTTTGTGTTTTTAAGATAATGACATAATAAATAACTTACTATGACATCACCAACATTTCATCGTCCTTGTTTGCTTGAAACAACATGCAGAATGTAAATCCTGTTTGAAAAATGGATGTAAGTTTCCTAAAATAATAAATTTGCACAAAGCAAAAGTATGTGAGTTTTCTTTGTGTCTGTTAATGGCTTTGACAACTCACTTTTTAATGTCCCGCAGCATCACTGGTTCAGCCTGCATCCGGTGGACAGAGAGTTATTGTTTTGTGCACCTGTGTAGCTACTGTAAACACACAGGCCGTTGGCAGGTGGGCTTCTTGAAATGAAACCGTTAACAGGACTTTACTTTGGGATTTAAAATATGTTTGCACTAAGAAAAGATGTGGAGGTGGGAGTCATAAATAATAATTAATTTACATTACGTTGCGGCTTGTGTTACAGACTCTAAGGTTACGGATTGAGACACTGTCTCTTTAAAGCGCCGAAGGAGGCGTGTAGGGACGTCGAGAGCTGGTGCGTTTTGACGGTGTGCGTCCTGTGTCTCATGAATGACAGCCGCTGCTCCAGGTTATGTGACATTGTGATCGGGCAGGACACCTCCGCACCAAAGTGACTCACTGTCCGGACCGAGGCACGAGGACGGCAGGTGGAAGAAGGAGGGAGGAGCAGGTTGAGATGCGCCCTGGCTGCCCGGTTTTACGCGGAGAGTCGCGCGCCGCACGGTTCTTGTTCCACGAGGTTACAAAACAGTTTCTGATGTCAGCTGTGGATTTACATTGGCACCCTGTGAGTGAAATCTAACCCGATCAGCTGAGAGGAAAGACTGACGCTTTGTAACATCAAGGGTTTCTGCACACGGACGGATCTGGGAGGAATGTGTTTTACCTGAAGTGTTTTAACAAGTGGGCCTGCTCCATCTGGGACTGTTACTTCTCAGTGCCAAACTTTGGTCTTACAGGTGATTGTGTCTGCGCATGATGTACACAATTACTAGAGGTCCCAGCAAACTGGTCACCCAGCGACGGACAGGTGAGTCTCTGGACTGATAACTTAACCTAAACACACCATTACTGATCCATCTACCATTTAACTTGTCTTTTTAATGCTGTGTCTTATTCCCCAGGGCCTACACAGCAGCTGGACAACAAAATCAATGACTTCAAGCACAAACAAACCCCCTGGAATATGCCTGAGTAAGTGTGCAATTGAAGAAAACTCTGTGGTGTGCAGTGCTTATTCATGTGTGTCTGTACAGTTCATTTTGCATCCTGCAGACGTGCTGTTTGCCACATATTTCAGATCATTTGTGGGGGTTTAAGTGTGTGTTAGACAATGGCCGTCTCCTGGCAGCAGTGGACGTCATCAGCTGGGGACAGGCAGCATTTGTTCATCAGCACAGGCCTCGATAATTCAAAACACACACCTTCCCCCTCTGCCTCCTCGTGGCTCACTCTGCCTGTTGCGTTGTTTTCATGACTTTGAACCAGCCCTGCAGGCCATGTGTGTGTGCTTGTGTGTGACCTTGGTGTAAGGTGAGGTGGCACATGGTCCTTCATTCAGCTGTTGTAATCTCAGACTCCTGCTCAGCCAACCGTGCTTGAATTCAGGATCACAGGGGGACACATTTCCAGATTCCTCAGCTGTTTTTTCCAGCAAATATAATGAGAATATTAATCACGTTTTATTTATTTCTTATGCTCATCAGCCTTCCTGCACCCAAGATAGTTTTCAACCGTATGAATGGTAAAAAGTACCATCAGCCTGCTTTGGCTGTTCCCGCAGACGATCAGCATGAAGAGAGCTTCACCCCCGCACACGAGGAAAACGTCAAGTTCGTGTATGATGGTAAGGAAGTGAGCGAATCACCTGAAATACAATAACATGACATGAAGACAACCCTTTCCATTGTCTTGTTGTGTCCTGACACTCATCCCTCACTGGCTGCTTTTTTTTTTTTGTTTTGTGAATGACATTGTCTGACTATCACTACAAAAGCTGCAAACCAGCCTCCTCCCCCCCACTCCTCCCATGCCTCACCCACACAGCTGCTACGACACAGATAACTGTGATAGGCACCGAGCAAAGAAATGCTCTCACACCCACATATCAGGCTCTTTATGACCCGTGTTGGCACATACGCTAAAGGCAACAGATTTTTTGGCTTTGCCCTCAACCCACCAGCCGCTCAGGAAGGAGAACAGATTTGTTGTCTGCTTTAAGTAAAGACAAAGATGCAGAGTTTTGACAGGATGAAGAGTTTTGCCGGGTCTGCGCAGTGACCCAGATTTGAAGCGTAGGCTTCTTTTTAACATTCACAGGCTCATTCGGTCTCCAGGAGACCTCGCTTGGCTCAGCTGTTCTTACTTTCTGTGTCCTGTTAGTTGCTGGCATTGAAGCTCGGCCGCAGCAGTTCATAAACAACTTCAGTAACCTTGTCGTTGAGTGGACAAGGACGCAAAGCAGGCCCGACCCTCCCTTTGGGAGAAGATTGCTGTGGGTGCTGGATTTGTTTTTTCATTCCCTGAAACACCTGAAAACATGATGTAATCAAACTTAGCTGAAGGCAGCGACCAGAGATAAAATCAATCATAGCTCACACACACTTCATGTGACCACATGTTTGAAATACAAACGTTTACCAGGAGTGGCAGGCCTTTGAAGCGCTTGCCCTTCTGGACTTTACTTGTTTGACACTGTGGGTGTGACACAGGGGTGCAGGCCTGGAAGTTTTGTTTGTTTGTTTGTTTCAAGTCTGACAGATAAGGATATTGTGGTGTTAATGGTGGTTGTACCGACTGAGTTGTTGTGTTTTTAGCCTGGCAGGAGGTGGTACAGCAGGAGCAGGGGGCGAGCCAGGGGCTGGAGATGGCCCAGAGAGCAGTCCGCTACAAAGACACAACTCCCAGCCCACACATGGACAGTGAGTACAGCTGCTGTTTCTCTTCCTCCTGCTCATGTCTTCAGGATTTACGTCTGCATTTTTAAGCAAGTCCAGAAAATCCATAAGTATCACATGTTACAGGTCGTGTGCACTGACAAAAGTGAATCTGAGGCATTTATTGTCTGAATTTAGCCCACATACCGCAGCTGTAACCTGGACAGTAGGTTGTATTGGTTTATGACGGCCAGCCAAATGAGGATTAGTAGAACTGTTTCTGATCCTTCCAGTTGGAAGTTGGATCCTTCCGGTTGGAAGGATCAAGCGGCCATTGTGCAAATAAGATGTGCAACTCTGTTGACATGTTTAGGAATACTATTTTAGATGTTTGTTTATTTTTTATTTATTGCCTAGAGCCAGTCTAATGGGGGAATGTGTCAGGTCTTAAAACACATAACACAGTACATGGCATTCATGGAGGAAGAGCTGGAGCAAATTATAATGTGGCTTGTATTGTTTTTTAAAGATAGAAAAAAATCAAACAAGTAGGCCACATGACAATCT
The DNA here is from genome assembly GCA_900323345.1 of Pseudochromis fuscus. Lineage (NCBI taxonomy): Eukaryota > Metazoa > Chordata > Actinopteri > Pseudochromidae > Pseudochromis > Pseudochromis fuscus. The sequence continues at coordinate 19,542 of OOFC01002921.1, read as the reverse complement.
TATACAACCAGTTACAACAACAATAATAATGATGATAATGTGGTGGGGGGTTTTGTCGTCTCTGGAAATAATAACGTCGTTTCAGGTTTTTTGTTTTACTTGGCTTGACTATTTTTGAAAGTATTTACCGGAAGTGGTTGCGTGTTTTTCTGGCGCTAACTTGACACAAACGCTAGCTTGCAGTTCCTGACTGTGACCACCAGAGGGCAGTAAACACTCACGATTCCCGTTGAACAAAAATAATATCTAAACTGTCCAAATTTAAACTCTACCTGTGGCGTGTGGCAGTAACTGTGACCAAATGACCTACAATGTAGTAGTGGCTGTTGATGATTTTCTGTTGGATTGTTTTCTAATGTTCTTCATTTACTAAATTGGTCAATCGTAGGAAGTGCTAGCATGCTAATGTCTGCCGCAATGTTAGCTTCTATAACTACAGCCAGTACAACTATCTCACGGCCAGTAAACTGTTGCTAAAGTTTATCAGTGCTATATTAACGTCATAAGTAGCTACTACTCGCACTAATAATGAGCTTTACAGTGAATTTAATGAGGCTGTTAACGATATATTGAGAACAAGTTTAAGGTAGCGTTGCAGTTCCTCGTTGTGACCACATGGCGGCAGTAAATCCAACTCCACCAGAGTCAAGTCGAACACGTTAGCATGAGAATCACATCCGGTAAAAGCTGTGATAATAAAACAATAATAGCTACTATAAAATCGAGCCCCTGACATATAACTGCTATTATTCTATAAACAGTCTATGTGCTGAACTAACAGCCAAATGAAGGAAATAAATATCTAAAACAAATAAATGTAATTTTTATTCATAATAGTTGGAGTAATGTTTTACAGTGATGACAACCATAGAATAGCAAACTGATATATTTCTTTATTTCAACATTTCCTAGAATGCGATGACAGTTGCAACAACATGGCTAAAGACTTTCCATCTTGTCTCATTTCTCCCGTTCAGACTTTGTGCCCATAGATCTGGATGAATGGTGGGCCCAGCGCTTCTTAGCCAACATAGACAAGCTGTCCTGACACTCCTCTGGGATTCGGTGCTGTTGGACAGCCAGGAGAGGCGAGACCTGTTGCTCACAAAAGCAGAGGAAGCCTGGGCAGGAGCTATGATGGGTCAAAGTGCCCTGAAGTGGTTCGAATGGAGTGAGCGCTGGGACGCTGACACAGAAACTGAGAATCACTTTGCCTGAACTCTTGCCTTCTAACTGCAGTCCATCCGTCTCTAGCTGCTCAGTCTGTGACAGGCTGCAGGCAGGAGGACGACATCTTGGAGCTGGGGTTTCTCTCATGTTCTGACCCTCACAGCAGGGATGTTACTTTGAAATGCAGTAAAAATGTATTTTCAAGAAGTTCTGGATTTACCTGTGTTTTGTTTTTTTCTAACTGTCTCATGAATGAATCTGTTTACTCACTTTTACACACCAATACTTGAGTGAAAATGAGCCAGCTGAGTTTGACCAGTGAAGGCTGTACACCATACATCTCATCACAAGAAATATTGCAACATTCAGGTTTTCAGCTCCTAATGGGTTACAAATGCGAACAAAAACATTAAATAATGTAAAGATTTAAAATTAAAAACAGCTCTAACTGAAGCAGTTACTATGCACTCAACTCCAAGCACTGTCAGCTGTTGCAACAGGATTATAAAATGTATGTAGATGACTTGACAACATTTATTTCATTACATTTTTTATACCCTCCTTCTTCAGCTATAGTTTTTTTTTTAAACTGGTTTATATCCAGATTGTTCAGGATGTGGAGGACACTAACTCCTCATTGAGTATTTTTGGTAATACCTGTTTTTACAACAAGATGAAAAAAAACAGTTTTAATGAAAATAAGACCGACAGGTGTAACCATGACCCTAAAGAACAGAGTCTTCTAAATGATGTTATCCCACGCTGAAGCTCCTGATTATAAAGAGGGTTGAGGACGGAGACGCACAGCGAAGGGTTTACAAAGAAGCTTCTGAAAGTTTTGCTTTCACTCCATTGGTTTGTGTTTAAGTGTTGACGTGCTCCTCCAGAGGGTAAAGAGGTGATTTTTTTATGTCTTCAAATGAACAAAAGTCTGTAACTTCCTTCAGAAACAGCAGTTGTCTGGTTTTGTAGAATCAGCTGCAGCACACGCTTCAGTCTAGAGACCAATGTCAGTCTGCACGGAGCTCTCAGTGCTTCTCCAAAGCTTTGGTCAGGAGGTCGTTGAGGCGGGAAATCATCGGCCGCGGATCGTCGTTCAAGCCTGCGGCGATCATGGCGTTGTCATAGATCTGAAAAACAGAAATAAAGACAAGTAAATGTACCATTCAAGAGAAGTGAAAGCACCAGTCTGTGCTGTTGCCTTGAAGTCAATTAGCAAATCACTTCATGGATAATATATAATGAAAAAAATTAATTAAAAAGGACAAAGATGGAAACTTTGCACAATTAATTATGAGAGACTAATAAGTTATAAAAAAGATTGATTGTATTATCTGCCAGATTTGTCCTGAAATATATGTTTTTATTGAATAAGTAACAGATAAGGGTAACTTCTAAAAGATAAAAAGGTATTTAAGTAATGTCCAAGTCTAAATTAACAGCTGATCAGCTTTTTTTTCCTCCTCCCGAGCCTGAGAGGAACTGGAGGCTTTGTGCTGGTTGAGCTGCAAAAATGCTTTTAATGTGAAATATCTGTGTAGGAAGTGTGTAGTTTATGGCCAATAACCAAACTTTGTTTTAAATAAAATGCAACATGAGGCTTGTTCTGACAGTAAAACCCCCGTTACTCTCAACATGGGGAGAGTAACAGGTTTTTTTTTGAAGATTAGTAAATAATGAAGCTTCCTGAGATGAAACCCACTGAACCCACAGTACCTGCTCCAGTAACAGTCCAGCCAGTTCAGAGTTTGTGTCCTTCAGCGCGTGCAACTTCTTGATCAGATCATGTCTATGAGATGGTGAAGAACCACAGCACAGAGACCAGTCAACACAAACCCAGGTTTTTTTGTTTTGTTTTGTTTTTTAAAAGGTACATCATCAATTTTTTTCTTTAATTTCATTAGTAAAATGTGTATCACACACACACACACACACACACACACACACACACCCCTCTCTCACCCTGCATTGATCTCCAGTGTGGGCTGCAGTATCTGGGCTCTCTCCTCAGTGGTGCGGGCCAGCTGCTGGGTGCGGAGGAAGTGGCGTGCGGCGCCCATTTCCAACACTGTGATCATGGCTGGGTGGGTGTCCAGACGTGGAGTCAGCTGAGAGGATGACAGAGAAGAAAATACAATATCTGACATGTTTGTAACAAGTGGCAATCAAGATGTTTAAGTCAGGTGAGGAACCACAGAAAGGTTTTTAAAAAGGATGTTCAAACACAAAAGTTTGTTTTAGCTTCCATGTTCAGAAAAAATCTTTTAGTGTGTTAAAAATTCCAGATATTTTTAGCTGAACCCACAAAAACATTTGGTCAAACCCAGCGTCACAGACACGCAGCAGTCTTCTACCTTTATGTTGGTGACTCTGGGACCGAGACTGTTCTTCATCCAGGCCATCAGGTCGTCAGCCTGCTCCTGAGTGAGACGCTCAGATGCTGCAGAGGAGAAAAGATGATGAGTCGAAGATTAGAAGGTGCGACAAGTTTGCAGTTAAAAACTCCCAACAGGAGACACGAGGGAGGACAGACCTGGCTTGCTGTCCTCGAACTTCTCCTCCTTGTAGTGATCCACCACGATGTCCGTCTCCACCGAGATCAGCTTCTTCTTGTCGAACTCCCTGAGGTGGAGCAGGGTCAGCTCGTCAAACTGCTCGTAGCAGAACAGCACCTGCACATGGACACAGACACATGACGTTTCCACTGGATTTATACAAATATCACAGATGTTTGTTTTTAAAATCGGTAACAAAAAAAAAAAAAAACACGTAAAAGTCTTTGTTTCTCCCATGGAAAACATCAAATCACAAGACAATGTGTCCAATTACTTCAACTAGTTTTAAAAAGTTTACAGCAGCATTTCTTATTGTTTGAGCCTCGTCTGAAATGATGCGCACAGCTCAGTCCTTTCAGGGTCTTACCTCCATGTCTTTCTGTTTCATGGCCTCGTAGTAGGGGGAGTGCTCTGCCAGATGTCGGTTGGGGGCGCACAGGTAGTAGATGTTGCGCGTGCCGGCCTTCATGCGGGCGCTGTACTCAATCAGATTCGTCTGCTGTCCGGCCGGCAAAGCTGACGACTCGTATCTCAACAGCTTTGCGATATCCTCCTTTAAAGACACAGCACGGCAGGAGAGCGCTGCTGTCAACGAGGCTCAGAGGCAACACATTTCTGTCTTATTTTCTTGCAGACTACTCGTGAAAAAACTTCAGAGCTTTAAAAAACAAACCTTGACGTCTTGTTCCTGGGTGGTGACAATGCCTTCCCTCATGAAGAGGCCGAAGTCCTCAAAGAACTTGTTATATTTCTCAGGCTCCTTCTTGCTCTGGTCCAACAGGAAGCGGATCACCCTCTGCTGCAGGACGTCACGAAGCTTCCTGCGGAGAGGGGATGGTACAAAATCACTGATGTCAGTTGTTTATGTTAAGACAAGATCAAAGTTCACACATAAGTGATATCTTACTAATATTGTTTTTGTAGCATCTGAGCTTAAGGAGGTCTCAGAGGAGCTGCCTCCAGAGACACACTACACTGTAAATATTACAAAGGATTTTCAATGGAGTCAGAGAATAAAACTACAGAGCTGGAAATGTGTCCTTTAGCAGACAGTAAAAAAATCCTACAGTAAACATTTTGACAGTAAAGACAACAATAAATCCAGAGTTTTTCCAAGTCAACAGTGCTGGTTGTGAACCTGATGAGGGCGCTCTCCTGCAGCAGCTCTCTGCTCAGATTCAGAGGGATGTCCTCACTGTCCACCACACCTGCAAATGCACACAGTTTAGTTCAGCATGTATAAATATCCATATTTTTTCATAGAGAAGTGGATCTCATCAGGCGGGAGGATGCAGACCTCGGAGGAAGCGCAGCCACTTGGGCAGGATGTCGGTGGCTTTGGTCTGGATCAGGACCTTCCTGCTGTACAGAGCCACGCTGGAGCCCATCTCCCTGCTCACGTCAAACATGCTCGGCTTCTGTTCACAAAAACCACAAAAAGTTTCTGAATCAAATTTGAATGTTTTATGTCCGAATGTAAAAAGACTTTCCAAGAGCTTTGCTGAAATAAATTTTACATTTTCATTACTGCATGAAAAACACGTCTCACCGCATCAGGAACATAAAAGATGCTTCGGATGTTGAGCGGGGCGTCGGCGCGGTAGTGCAGAGTGTAGCGGGGTCTGTCGTAGGCCTCAGCGATGTAGCGGTAAAACTCCTCGTGCTGCCAGTCACTGATCTCCTTCGGTTCCATCATCCACAAAGCCTGACGGGAGACAAGTGTCAGAAGAAATGATAAAAATATCTCACTGATAAAAAGTATGTTGTTAGAACAGTGGCTAGGTTCCAGCTCAAGGGTTAACAAGTGTAATTAAAAGATTCCCAACAGAGGTACAACACGAGCATGTAAGCAAGAGATATTATTTATGTCATGATACCCACCTCTACATGATGAAAATATCTTACTACATTGTGACAATTTGTTCAGGAAAGTCCAATTTTAAATATATCATATATTGACATCTAATATTTTATTGATGTAAACAATTATTTTTTGGTTTGTTTTATCTTCCTTTGCATGTATGCATATCTATACTGTGCATATTTTTATTTTACTATCTGGATATCTGGATCTTGTCCATAGAACTATCCCTCAGAAATGTGATGAGATGATGTCACCTGATTTTATTCATTATGTTTTATCCAATTCATTTGTTGTTTTGTGTAATACAGAACTCACTGCTGAGGCCAAAACAAGCCTACATGAGCTGATTTCTGTCTCACATGCAACACAGAAATACACAATGCATTTTATGAGCGTTTGCAAATGTAAAACATCCCGGCAGAAGCAGAGAAGCTCACCTGCAACGTGTTGAGCCTTCGTCCATTGAGGAAAATAGGGAAGCTCACGAAGTTGCTGTACTTTGTTACAACCTCTGAAAGAGAAAGAGCAGGATGTCGTCACATGATGATTATTGTGTTTCATCGCTGCTGCATTATTCCATCCACTGAAGCAGCTGCAGTAGTTTTACCTTTAACTCGGTCCTCTGTGGAAAACTCCTTGCAGTCCTCTTTCAGGTGCAGCACGATCTTTGTTCCCTGCTGAACGCCGCTGGCTTCGGCAATCTCAAAAACTCCAGAGCTGGAAGAGGCAGCATCAAAACGTTAAGGGGTCAAATTGGGGGTCATACACACTTCACAAATGCATGTTTTTGATCTGCTATGGAGGATCTTTCTGTTTTCCTTCCCTAAAATGCTACATTGCTCTCACCCGTCTGAGGACCACTTGTATCCGGGTGCATCAGGTTCAGCAGAGCGCGAGTAAACGTCCACGCGGTCGGCCACCATGAAGGCGGAGTAGAACCCAACTCCAAACTGACCGATGATGGAGCTGCTGGCCTCTGCCTGGTTCTGCAGAGCGTCCAAAAATGCCTGCAGCGTAGAGGAGAAGGAGAGTGATCAGCAGGATGTGTCATATATACACCGGTGTGGTTCAACAACTGAGGCATGCTAAATAAACTAAATCTTAAAAGCTACAGACAGGACAGATATATCACACAGCTACAACAGCACTCACCTTGGAACCAGAGCGAGCGATGGTTCCCAGGTTCGCCACCAGCTCCTCTTGGTTCATACCGACTCCTGTGTCCTGTTGGTGCACAGAGATTCCAGTCACCCAATGAGAAATCCTTGCATGTTGTACTATATTCACCCACTAGGTGGCAACCCATCAAACGGCCCAGAAATCAGACTGCAGGACTGTTCAACTGCAGGAACAAACCAGTCTCCTCAGACAGCGCTCGGTTCTTCACTGTCTTTCTACAGCATTTTACGACAGCAAAAAAATAATAGGTTGGCCAAAAGACAGTAAGAGGAAGGAGGGAAGTCACTCAGACAAACCCAGAAAGGATCGTGGGATTTTGGTGTAGCTTTCTATCCTAATTTGACATCAAAAATAAAACCACAAAAAAAGAAAAGACAAGCCTTACTCATTCAGCCATATTTCACATAATGCTTACAAACACCTGAAGGAAGGCAAGTTGTTACGGTCAAAAGATTCATCACAAAACTACCCTACAAGATATATGTTACAATTTTTCAGAAGTTACATTGTGTAATGTTGAGCTGTCCGAAGCAAAGGCTTGTTAGAGAAAAAAAATGATAAAATCTGTGGCTGTCAATCCAAGAGAAGAGGGAAATCCTGGAAGTAAAGCTGAACCAGTGACAGTGGTCACATTACATTTCACAGACAGACAGACAGCAGGTGTACCTGGATGGTAAATGTGCCCTTTGCAGCGTCGCTTTGCAGGTGGATCTCCAGTGGAGCAGTTTCACCACCTGCTGTGATCAGTTTGTGCCTCAGCTTTTCCAGAGCATCACTGCCGTTAGAAATCAGCTCCCTGATGAACACCTAGCAGGATGTAAAGGAACCAGTTGAAGAGGAGCAGTTTACAGTTAGTTTTGGAATAAGTTTCTCTGTTTTACTGATTTCCTCACCTCTTTCTCGGAGTACAGGGACCTGGCAACAATGTCCAGCAATTTTTTTGTCTCAGCCTGAAATTCATGTTTGGAGGAATCACCTGGAAAGATCAGAGGAACATTTAGACATGGTCAGAAATATGACAACCAGTGATCATACCTGAATATTCAGGGAGAACTATGAGTGCAGCTTTCCCAGCACCTTGTACAGACTCTGTATCACTGATGATGGTGTGCAGAGGCTCCTCCTCAGGCTCCTTCTCAGCCTCCTGGGTGCTGTAGTAAGACTGCTGGCTGAAGCCGAGGCCAGCCCGCTGCGAGCTCCACACCCTGGGCTGACTGCTCCACCTTTGCAAGTCTGATCACAGGGAAAGGGATGATGGTGGGTCTGCTCCACAGGGAAGTAGTGACCTTGATATTTTTGTTTCTTTAGCTGAATTATAGTGCTTGCATTTATGATAGCTCTACATCACACATCTTAGGATAATATAATACCAATAATGTTAACATTTTCCAAATTATCTCATTTTTTCTGTACCGAATATTTCTTATAGTGTCTCCACACAGTGTTTTCTTGTTGAGTAGACTGAAGCGAAGGTTTTACTGTATTTTATTTTTATTGTATAAGTATTGCAAAAAGGATGTATTGAGCACAGAGGATTTTAACAACTTGCCAAAATAAGAGGCATTGAAGGTGCACAGGGAGAAATGCCATAATGATGTGGATGAGAACAGCAGACCAAATGCTAAAAACCTTACATTGTAATGTCTGTTTTGCCCTTCTGCCATTTATTTATTCATTTAATGCACACACTTGACAATCAAACAAAAAATGTAGTAGTCTAAGCAGCTCAACGACAAATTTCATTGTATCTTTTGTTAACTGAGCATTTTGAAAATTGTTGTGTTATGACTGACCATATGTTCCTCTTGGATAGAAATCACACGCTGGTGTATTGAAAGCATGATTTCATAACAGGTCTGCCATGTTTTAACAGAGTTGGTACATGCAGGGAAAGTTTACTTCTTGTCTTTGGGAATGTGTAGATGGTATTTACTGAGGGGCTTTTCAGTAATGTAGGAATGTAAGAAAAATATACTTTTAATTGAGGTGAACGTTTCTCAACAGGCTGGGCTAACAGCTAGCTCACAAATATAGCTTACCTCCAGTCAGGGAGCGCGACACCGTTCGGGTGCTGAGTCCTCGTGCACATGACAACAGTCGTGAATTGACCCTCGAGGAACCGAGAGCGAACCGAGCCAGAGCGAGACAGCGGGACATGATGACACACGACCGGGACTAAACACAAACCTAACAGGTCGAATGACCGAGAAACACACGCTGAGCGACGTCACGGAGACAGGACCTGCGTCGGCGCGATGAAATGACGTCAATACAGTGTCCGTCATGCCTGATCAGAAGTGGAAATTTAAATATCGACTGCATTTCATCTTCAAGTTAAAAGTGCGTGATTTCTTTCTGTTTATATGAGTTAAAATACTGTTAAGACTTATCTGTAAATAATTACTCTCAAAACGTTTACGTACCTGGTCCCGTTATTATTCAAAGTTGATGAATTTTAGTTTTTCATTTGCTTTTCAAGGTCAAACATAACTTTGCAACATGATGCAAAGAAGTTTATGTTAATGCTGCAAAACCATTTTTTGCAGTAATGAACTATTTAGAGCATTAGTTTGTCAACTTTCAAACCAAAGTGCTTTCCAATCTCACATGATAGTAAACTGAATCTCTTTCAGCTTTAGACTCCTCGAACACAAAAATATATATTGCTGGTATTTCATAGAACAGATGTTTGAGAAAACACTGAAAAATTAATGGATACTGGAAATAACACATTTTAGCCCAAAGGCTAACCATAGGATCTTTTTCCGTAAACACAAAAATTAGAAGCAGAGTCTGTGGCACACAGGTTTATTTAACAATATGGTATATAAGTACGAAATGAGCCATTTGAACCAGTTTGTACAGTGATTTTACTCTTATGTTCTGCATATTTACTGAACTGTCTAGCTGCATGATTTACATTAGAGAATAGTTCGTCATCAATTCAAGTTTCATGTGAGAGAAAATGATGCACAAAACTCTCTCTGAACACAAGCAGTCAATCAATGTAATTTCCCACCACAGGCAAAAGAGGTTCAGTACTTAATGAGAATTTCTTCAGACTGAAGGAGAGACAAAGCAATTTTTGATCATCTGCAAGACAAACACTGGGTCCAGGCCAGTAAAAAGAACATTCCGGCACCTGTGAATATTAACAAGCTTCAATGCAGGTTTCTCTTAGACCTGCAAGTTGTGTTTGGGTGTGTGCAATAGTTCTTAGATCTATACAAATACGTTAATCTCCTTTAGACTCTGCAAACAGGAAAGAAATTAAGGCTTTCCTAAAGGCAGTCCTTTTGAAAAATGGCATATTAGAATAAATTAGCCAGGAACAGAGAAACTGAGCAAGAGGTGAAACCTGGCAAAAAATTCCCAGACAAATAATTTTACAGTCTTCTCAACACAAATACAATATTAATTTTCAAAGGTACAAAACAACAAAAAGAATAATAAAATGAAATATTTTTAGTTTTGAGAAGTTTTTTTTAAAAAGTCAATACCAGAGCATAACAAATGAAAAACAAATTAAAACAACACAAAGACCAGGGGCAAAGGCTTGCAAGGCTGGTCTGAACCAAAAAATATATTCTTTGTGTCTTTGTTGTCTTCTTTTCAACAGCAATTATTAAATCACTCTGTGTGTTGTAAGAAAAAGTAGTCCTTGGTTTAAGGAAAGTTCACAGTCTGTAGGCCTTGTAAGACTCATTTGTTTGTATTTCCTTTATTTCTTTTAGCTTTTTACATCAGCACGTACAAAAATGTCTCCGCTGAAAACAGAACAAGGCCTTTCTTCTGTCTCAAAATGCTACAATCCTTCAACAAATTTCTCTAGCGTGTCTCCAGTCGTGTCGCCCACCATACTCATGTCATTACTTAACCCTCCTCGATTTGGTGTGTTAAGTTGCGGGAGCATGGCGCTCTGCTCTGGTGTTCCCATGTGTCCCTGCTCCATAGAGCCTTGCATGGGACCACCGAGGCTGGGGTGGGGAGAGCTGGAGTGGAGGGCGCCGTGCTGAGGTGATGGCTGGGGTTGTATCCGTGGGGAGGGACTGGAATGAGGGGCCTGCTGCGAAGGTGGGCGGGGTGATTGCACTGGGGCTGGCGAGCGTACTTGATTTCCCAGGGTATTTGCCATTGTCTGGCCAGGCAGGTGAGCTCCTCCCTGGGTTTGGCCTTGGAGCATGTGAGGTTGTGGACTCATTGAGTTGGCCTGTGCTGGAGAACCCATCTGCTGCTTCATCATCTGCTGCTGCTGCTGCTGAAGCATGCGCTGCTGGAGGAGGTTCTGCGCCCCGTCCATGCCCATGCCGGGTTGGCCCATTTGGGACGAGGGAGGGAGCTGCCCCATG
>OOFC01002919.1:8743-34638 GCA_900323345.1 Pseudochromis fuscus | reverse complement strand
TCTATTTGGCTTTATATCTCAACGGCCCATGTTTTGATAGCAGCCATCTTTCCCCCCCTGTCTGTAAATAAGAGAGATCTATGGCGGCCATTAGCGGGGCTGAAGTCTCATGAAGATTCCTATCAGCCGCCTCGTCTCCATGTGATGCACGTCCGTTAATGAATCAGTAGACTGTCAGCTCCAATAGACGTTTTAGTGCTTCCTAATTACTGTGGCTTGGCGGTGCCACCGTTAAAATTTGAGCCACGTGCAAATTGTATTTTCATACACTTAGGCCTCATTCTATTAAAAATAAATGGAGACAATCTCTGTTAGAAGAGAATAATGACCACCTGCCAGTTGCTATAATGGCGCAAAGGTTTTAAACACAGACACACTCACACACACACACAGAAGAGATAAAACTGCCCAGCACTAGACAATTAGTCACAGTCTGCACGAAACACAAGTTCAGTGTTGATAAATATAATAGATTAATGAAGCTATTTTAGATATTTATCTTTTTGTGGTTACAGGAAATATTATCTAAACTCTACTGGACACGAGTAAAGGAAACACCTACTTGTTGCAGTGATGTTTCAGGTGCTTCTTGTAGCCGTCGTCCTGCAGCATGTGCTCGGGGTTGTGTTTTCTGAGCCACTCGGCCTTGTGGATGTCGAAAGAGCTCGACTGAGTCTTCATCTTCTTGCCCTTCCTGCCCCTAGGCACCGGGGCGGACAAGCCTATTAGGAGGGGAAAGATGTAAGTCATCGGTGTTGTACAAGAAATGTGACAATGTCCAGTCGCAATAAGATCAAAAGCTGATGTAGCCTTGAAATCCCGGGACTCACCGAGGTGATTCTGCAGCTCCTTCGTGCGTCCGTCCTCAGTCGGAGCGATGAGGTCCCACATGAAGCTCTTGATTTTGTCATCTCCGCGGTAATGGACCAGGCAATAGGACAGGAGGGCCCTGCAGATGGACTCCACGTCCCACTCGGTCAGCTGCTTCTTGAAACGACCATGGTTGAGAATATCTTTCCAACGACCCCATCTGGTAAACGAGAGATTGAAAGTCATTACAATCCAGATAGCATGCGTCCATTAACTCAAGCGCATTTTTCTTTCATTCATCACATTTCGAATATCGACTATGTTAAATCACTGGTATTACTAAACCACTCGTACCCGTATACGAGCAAATTCTTCTCCACTCTGAAACACTCTGTGCGGCCGTAGCTGTTGAGGCGATCGTGGTTGCGCCTGAGCTTGGGTTTGGTCTCGTCGCCGTCGCTCTCGCCCTCTGAAAGCTCTGCTAACTCGTCCTTGGTGGCGCTGAACGGCCTCGTCTGCTTCCTGACACGAGGAGTGTCGATCACCAAGCTGTTCTGTTGTGGAGGAGAGAGAAGAGGGGAAAATTAAAGAGTCTTCCAGGAAACTTTAAAGATCCCAGTTATTATCCACTGTAGTGCATCACTTACTCTGCCGTTGACCATTTCCATATCAATATCCGCCTTTTTGGCCCACTTGTCCCAGAAATTAGGGTCGTCCAGAGAGATGTCTGTGCGGTTTCCCGATGCTACAAAACTGGCCTGAAAGCAGACGTCAGAATCTCATCAATGCAGAATCATATTTGCCGATCGCTGCGTCAGGAGCTGGTCCAAGCAGCGAGAAGTAAAATCCTAAACGTATTCACCTTTGCAAAGGTGGATCCTCGTCCTTCAGACTCAATGGTGATGGTCTTTGTCCTGCGCTGGAGGATCTGGTCAATGTCTTCCTCACAGAATTTGGCCCCTTCGTCCTCTTCATCCATGATGGCCCCGTAGGCGCCGCGTCGCAACAGATCCTCAATCTCCTTCTTGGAGAGCTGCTGCTGCACAGCCTGAGGGGAGGTGAGGAGACACAGACGGTCAAGGTCAAGAAGCTATGACAAATAAGTAGATATCACACCAACAGGTTATAAAATGGAACAAAATGGGACAGTAGGAAAGGAAACGCTACATGTTGCACAAGGCAAATATAAAAATGTATTATCAACAGAAATATCCTGCAAATTTCTCACACACAAACACACAAGTTATGATTATTCAAATCATAACATCAGCAGCCCTGTATCTAACCCCAGCAGCTGTTTAATATGCAAATCAATTCAGTCGAACCAGATGTGGAAACTACTAATACCTCAACCTCCTTACAGTTCAGATAATTCTCCGAGGACACAAACTGCAGCTCAACATCCACCTACACACTTCACACACTGTTGACACACTCCCTCACAAACAGATTAGACTCTAATAGGATCGGTTTCACTTCAAGTGGAAATTTTAAGAGTGACCTTCACGTTTTAGGGTTGTTTTTCTTGGCTCGGCATCTTATTGTCGTTCGCCATCTGTTACAGCGTTCCCCCAATTTAATCCAGTGCCGGGGATATGACCGTTAACTTTTATTATATTGGAAAGACAACGGGAAGAAATAAAACATTGATATTTTTATCTTAATTAACCTTACTGCAAGAGGAAACCCGAGTTAGTGAGTGTAAGGAGATGAGTTAGTTTGCTTGTCTGACTTCACATTTTGTCAAGATAAATTGGTTAAGTGTACTAAAAAATGTTTTTTATTTTGGGTGACAGTTCATTTTCAGTGTGATGCTACACTGATGGAACAAGCTGAAGGATATGGTGACAGAATAGACACTTAAAAAATGAATTATGTGAACTTAGCATGTGTGGCTGAGGTACATTAGGGAAAAATAAATTCATTAAAAATTCCTGTTGGTTTGTATTTTGCTGTTGGGACAGGTGTAATTAAAAATTTCATGATCCGCCAAGGCCAATTGGAAAAACACAATTTTTATCACAAGCACCGTCTGAAAACAAACCACCTCCTTTTTGAAAATTAAATGAACATAATTTAGATGACTAAATGATTTAATTTACCCATTTCTATTCCAACCGATTTGGACAATTCTCAAACTTACCCCTCCCCCGGCGCCTCCTCCCAGGCTGTTATCTCGGCCGCTCATGCTCTGCAGCACGGCTTTGTCCAGGCCCAGCTTGAGGCTGGCGCGATCGAACATTTCTCGCTCGTACGAGTTCCTGGTGATCAGACGGTACACCTTCACCGCCTTGTTCTGACCGATCCGATGGCAGCGAGCCTGGGCCTGCGGAGCACAGACACACTGAGGAATGTGCACTACACATAGAAACAGGAGCATCTGCTGCAGTTGAATGACACCTGCTCTTAAATGAAAAACAGGTAACCTTAATTATTGAGACACACTTTGCACAGCTTCACAGTGTGAACATCTTTCCATGGTGACGAGTCTCGTTGGCAGGTGAGCAGATGTCAGGTGAGATATCTCAGTTTGCCAGATTTCGCTAATGCCTAAACGTTAGTGGCAGAACCAGCATCTCCTGCGTCTGAGTCCTACCTGCAGGTCGTTCTGCGGGTTCCAGTCAGAGTCGAAGATGATGCAGGTGTCGGCGGCTGTGAGGTTGATTCCCAGGCCACCAGCTCGTGTACACAGGAGGAAAACAAAGCGGTCCGAGTCGGGCTTACTGAAGCGGTCGATGGCGGCTTGTCGCAGGTTCCCACGAACACGTCCATCAATCCGTTCATACAAGTACCTGCAATATAAAACAAATGATGCATGAAATACATATTCAGAGACGCTTCAGCTTGTTTAGCCACTGAACACCCACTACCACTTCTGTTCAGCCACAGTGTTGATGGATTTAAAATTTAACCAAAATTCTTTTATTTCCCTTCCCACCTGAGAAACTGTAGAAACAGTTTTTTTAATGTTTGAAAACAAGGAGCGGTTGTGCTCTTTCATCCTCGTGTCCATTCTCACCCCCCTCCCACAGCCCGACCCCCCGCCCTCCCGGGGGTAATCCACTTCCACTCTCAGAGAAACCTCACAGACCCTCCCACTTGTCTCATGTGGTGGAGCCCTGGGGGCTTCTGTAACCCGCTGCTGAACCCTGTCTGAGGTCTGTGCCGCGCTGCACCTCACATGTTTACAATAGTTTCAGATTTGCTCCAGCTTCTGGTGGGAAGCCAGGAGAAAGAGAGCGATGGAGGAACACTGAGAAATGGGAGCAATAAAAGGATAAAGAAGAAAATCCAAAAAGTGGAGTGGAAAAGACAGAGGACAGAGACAAAAACAAGACCCGCGATGATTAAATTCCTAAATGTCATTCAATTCTCAACCTAATTCCTTGTTGTAAAGCTCCCTCCATGATCGCCTGGCTGACTCCTCTCACCATTTCAGCTTTTTATGGGACTTTTGAGCTTTACCCCAGACACCGCTGACACACACAGAACCACACACACACACACACACACATACACACACACACACACACACACTGAGGGAAGAGAGCTCATAATTCTTTGATTCTCAGAGCAGTGTTGTACTTCAACTGGGACTGTGTTTGTACACAGCAGATTTATGGCTATGATGTGAGTCCAAATCATTGTCAGTCATCGTTATCAGCTGCTCGTGTGCTCCGTGGGTGGGAGACAGGACAGAAACAGAGAAAAGGCAGATTCTGTCTTATTTTTTTTCCACGAGTGTGATAACTGTGACCTGAACCCATGCAAGGAAGCTGACATGTTATTGAGCTCGAGTGCTGGAGAAAAAAATAAAAAAGGAGTTTATAGTTTGGTGAAATAGTGCGATATATAGACTGACAACAGTTTGGACGTAGAGTACTAGTTTCCAAATTCCTCCAACTGTCCAAAGGTTAAGGAGAAGTGGACACTTTAAATTACTCACAGGTGTGAAAATGAACATGTTTGCCTGCACGCTGTATGCATGGTACTTATTGTCCAGTGCATGCTGGGATATGTACTTGTGACACTGAAGAGGATAAATGGATGGATAGATGGCTGTATGTGTTGTGTTGACTCATTAGTTGTGATGAAACACCAGGCTCTGTATCTCCACTTGCTAATGCTGCTAGCAGCTGCTCTGACTGGGCACTGGTGGTTACTCATCACAAGCTTGAAACAATGCTCCACAAAGTGTGACATCTTGTTCTTTGCCATTTGCAGCTATGCGAGTCAGGTGGTTTTTAATGTTCTGGTGCACCGAACAGAACAGTGTCAGGGAATATTACTGTGCAGCGTTACCTTCTCTGAATGAGGTAGTCTTCCAAGATGTCCAGGCAGCGCACCATTTGGGAGAAGATGAGCACCTTGTGCCCTCCTGCCTTCATCTTAGGCAGCAGCTTGTCAATAAGGACCAGCTTCCCTGCAGACTGCACCATAGCCTGCAGGTGAAAGTCAATGGCAGTGGGGCTGTGCACTTCCCTGAAATCCTCTAGGATCTTCTCTTCTGCCCCTGAAAGAGCAAACACACACACATATGTCAGCAACACCACATTTCATGGGGTTTTTCCACAACAACATATTTCATTTCATGTTGAATGTCCAGTTACAATTATTCAGGATTACTTCTTTTAATTAACACAAAAAGTGCAAAATAAAAAACTGCACAAGCAAGTCTGTAATTCTAACTTCTTAGACGCCCACAAGAGGCATAATGATAGGATGCTAAATAAAGTGACACAATGTGCACTGTCCAAGCCCTGGAGTTTGAAAATTACAGTATACTGATAATATCTCTAGAAGATTTTCTGCTGTTTTGCCTTAACTGTACATTTCAGATCTATTATTACATTACCTTTGATGAGGTAGGGGTGGTTGCAGCACTTTCTCAGCTCCATCATGGTGTTGACCAGGTTGGGCATGTTGGCCTGGCCAGCTCCTTTAGACAAGAAAGAGAAATTCTTCTCCAGGATGGCGCGATAGTATTTCTTCTGAATGTTGGTGAGCTCGACCTCGATGATGGTTTCCTCCTTCGGAGCCAACTTCTTCTCCACGTCCTCCTTCAGACGACGCAGCATCATGGGCTTCAGGATGCCCTGAAGCTTCTGGACCTGATCAAAGAGATGACAAGACAGTTACAGTTAGGACAAATAGGAGCTGCCACAGTGATGTGGGCAGTGGGATAAGAGCCGACTTATAACACACAGTATCATGCATGTCATTTTTTTTTTCAATGCTCCCGTCATTTTTCAATTGTAAGTTGAGATGTATTCATTTTATTTAATAATAGCGATCAAAAAATAACAGCAGTGCAGCTACAGATGAAGCAGTTCAGTTTTCGTTCCACTCCAACACACTGACACCGATCGTCACACGTACAAATGCGTGTTTCACAACTGCAGTGGGTGACGCAGATGCAAAGAACCACCAAGACGGAGGTAACATACACTATCTAAACAATGACTGTGCCGACAGAGGAAGGTTAACTATTTCAGTAGCTGCCTGTAAATCATTCTCATTTACACCTACTGTGAGAGACAGTCTGCATTGTTCAGGTAATCATCCACAGTCACACACACGCACAGATCAAAATGGACCCACGTACAGGACTTCATATCAGATGCTATTTTTAGCAGCTTGTTGAGATAAGATCTAGGCTCCCTTAATTTCATTACATGTGTACTCCATTTTAAACCCCATGTTCAAACCTGTGTAGAACTACATTTCACACATCATCACAGCTAAGTTACTATTACACTGGCTTTACACACCCAGCGTTGCTTATTTTTAAGTTTTTATCCCACATACTGCAGAAGCCCTCGTCTAACGTCACTTATATTGTGTGGTGAAAATGTCTCTTAACAGCAGCGGCAGCTTTTACTATGAAAAGGATTACACATTCCCAGTGGCTTCTAGATTTAGGACCACGTGTTGAGTGCTGGCTGTTCCAAATATTTTACCTCTCAGCCTCACACTTCAAACGTGTTTTAATGGTGTTTCACCGAGCCTCTCTGTAGTGCTACGGGCTAAAAAAATGAAATGCCAAGCGGCAATATGTAGAAGAAGCCTTCTTCTTGTGAGTGATTGTGTCAATAACTAGTCCAACGATGAGTAGCATAATACTCCATTATCTGGTATTATTATCCACCATGTGTTGGACGTGTGTGTGTGTGTGTGTGTGTGTTCACTGTGGCCTAGTTAGAAGAAGCCCCACTTCAAGGCTTCCATCTGCACCAACATAATATTTATATCTGAGCCACAGTGTGTATGAAATGTCAGTTCGGCTGCCTGTTCTATAAAAGTCACCAACACTAAGAGAAAATTGTTTTCTATGAGGAATTGCAAACATTAAGGTGCCGAAAAAACCAACACAATATCTGATCATGTGATAAGCAGCGTCCCCCATCTAATATATTCATGCATGATGGCTGCACGTGTCCATGGTCTCACCTGCTCCTCAGTCTTCAGGTCTCCAAACTCCTGCATGAAGGTGTTTTCGGAGGGGAAGCGTGCCGGCTCCAGGAAGTGGAGCAGGCTGAAGAGTTCCTCCACCGTGTTCTGGAGAGGAGTACCCGTCAGCAGGACCTTGTGTTCCTTAAAAAGCAAAATAAACAGATGAATTAGTTTTTAAACTCAGCCTAAAGTGAACCGTAACCCCTGCACAGCACTGAGGTTATCTGACATGTGTCACAGCTCATTCCTCTCTCCGAGCTGATGGTTTACCAGGCTCATGAGCTTGAATCCCTCTAGCAGCTTGCAGTTCTTGTTCTTGAGACGATGGGCCTCGTCGATGATGACGCAGCGCCACTCGATGGCGTTGAGTTCGGGGCAGCCTCCCAGGATCATCTCGAAGGTGGTGATGACAGCCTGGAACCTGTAGGCGCCTCGTATCGCACGACCCTGAAGACAGAAAAAAAGGCAGATGGAGACACTTCAGAGGTGACGTGGTCAAACACAGGGTATGCAAAAACATTTCAATCACTTACGACATTTGACCGATTTAAATCCTGCAAAATAGCAGATTCTCTCTGCAAACGCTTCTTTTTAAATGGCATGAGTGTGTAAAAAATGTCGCGAGTGGATGCATACTTCAGGTACACAGCATATTTAGATTTGCTCTCAGTAAGGAAGCCCTCTGCATTACAACCAGTACCCGAGCACCTGCTTGTGAGTCTTCATGCTGTTTGTTTATTTGTTTTCTTGTTTGTCTGTCGGGGGAGGCTTCGTGTTACCCCACCTCTCCATTTGTATCTATTGCCTTGACAACGGTCCTCGAGGGATACTCAGTTATCCAGTAGCCTCCCTCCCACAGCCAGCCAGCCAGCAGACTGCTGTGGAGGAGCCGCTCTCTCTCTGATATGCCTGAGCGGCGCTGACAGAGAGCTCCCCTTGGGGGCTGCTATGACATCACAGGCTGCCTGGGAGACAGCCTGGTGGCGGCTCCGCTCTGTTCTGCTCTCACTCGCCTTAATTCCTCCTACGGTTCGTCTGAATGCTAAGAGCCCCTAACTGCCTGTTGTGACACATCACATGGCCTGCCAACCACAGAAAGCCTCTGCCTGAGGCTCACTAACTACCTCACAGCCTACGTATTGTCAGGCACGGGCCCTTCTTTCATTCTTGTTACATGCTGCCTTGCTACAATAAAACTCGGCACTGTGATACAGTCCTGGGCAAATCTGAAACAATCTAAAATCTCTAGACCTTTTTCTTTTTGTAAATATGTGCATACATTGAGAAAATTTAGAAACAGTAGCTAATTAAAACCAAGATCTCTAATAGTGACCAGGATTGTGGTCAGTGCACATAAATATAGGTCAAACCCCAAATACAGGTCAGCAAAAATATAAAATGAATGATTTCAACGTGTAATAAGCCTATTTCATGATAAAATCCCTTCTAGAAATGGAGGTTTCTGTCCACTGAACGGTTACAGAAAGTCGAGTTGCCATTTAGAGTGTAATGCAGTAACTTTAATGTTTTGATCCGCTCTTGATCCCATGTGAAGCCTCCAGGCTAAAATCTGACTAATTAAACTTATCAAAGAGAGGAAATTAGAAATAAAGGCCTGCCTCAAATAGTGGCTTTTATTTACCTCCAGGAAACAAGTAATTGAATGATTGAATCAATTAAGCCACAAAATAATATTTTTTCTCCCAATTTCCATCCATACAAACTCCATTTCTTTCCAGAAATATTCACGGTCCTGCTGCTTGTTTTCCTTCAGGTGAGTTCACCTTCTGCAACATTATGTTAAGTGAGTTTGCTGCAGGAGTTCCTGGAACCGTAAAGTGTTTCTGGGCTTTGTGTTGCACACGGTAATCACGTTCTGCCTGGCTTTTCAATATCCGACTCCTATTGTTGCGAGCGGGCCTCCTGTTTTGAAACATATCATTACATTACTCGCAGGATTTCACATTGCTGACACAGTGCTGCTGTTTTCTAAAAAGCACTATGATTATTTTAATCGAAGTGAATCACTGCTTTCCACTCTAAAAAGGTGAGCGCAGCAGTGTTGCTTTCTCCGCGCCGCGTCTTTAAAAAGGAGAGATTAGGTGTGTCAGAATGAACTAAAAGGCCTCTCCATCCTCATGACTCCTTTTTGTGTTAGATAAGTGAGACAAGCTGGATGCCCATGTCTGTATCCACAACTGATTCCTGTCCAGCTCCTTGAAGCTTTTTCTTAGGCCAAAACAGCTGCTATGGTGACCACACACACACACACACACTTCAATGTTCTTTCCTAAAGTATTTACCACCAGCAGCTGCACCACTCTACCCACATCAGTTGTTTAATATTATTGAATTCAAATTATAATATTTGTATCAATGGTAGTGTTTTTAATGCTGTATTTCCTCAAATAAAAACCTGTATTGAATTAAAAGTCAGAGCTCCAATAATACCTGGGGCCGTGGTCGATATAACAAATACTGGTCGGACCTGTGATTAATTGCTTGTAGTGTAACAGGCTGGGAAATGGTCGTTTTTAATTGTTTGATGTTAATGAGTTTATACAGCCTGTGTACAGTTCACAGTAAATGAAGAGAAGAGTGTTGCAGCTTTCTGAAGGACAGATGCTACAATATGTGCACGTTTCATAATAAAAGTCTGGTTAAGAAATGAAAGGTTTCTGTCAAATGAAGCACCAGCAGTGGGCTTTTATTTTGAAACCTAACATTTTCATCCGCTCCTGACTCCATATGAAGGGTCAAAATCTGTTCTTAAGTTGGATTTTTAATTAAACTGAAGGCCAATATAAAAATACAATATGTGTAAAATAACTACAAAAAATAACTTCATTAGATATTTTATTTTTGACATCAGGGCAGGCTGGAAATGGCCCACAGGCTGACCGTGTGAGACCTCTGTTGTAGAGACTACACGATTAAATAACTTTCCTCACAGGCAGCAAAGGGGCACAACGCTTTAATTTCTACTGGTGTTTACATTTATCTTTTCTAAAAGGAAAACACTGATAACAGCACTGGTGCACAACCCGAGCATTAGTGCCACCAAACGCACTCCGCTCACACAAATCTACACTCAGGTGAACTGTTAGGCCACCTAATAAATTTCATAAATTGATTCCAATGCTGGAAATACACCCTGGTGCAGCTTTACTCAGCTCATCACCTCCGCTGTTTAAAAAAAAAAAAACACCTCTGTGCTTGTTGCCTTGTTTACCTGCGCATCCCTGAAGTACATCTCGTACTGCTGGAGCATCTGCCTGCTGACCATGCTCCCGTGGTAGACGATGACGTTGAGGTGGGTCCAAGTGTGGAACTCGCGCTCCCAGTTGGCGATGGTGGAGAGCGGGGCGATGATGAGGAAAGGCCCCTTGATGCCGACGCGGTGGATCTCTTCTAGAAATGTGATGGACTGGATGGTCTTCCCCAGGCCCATCTCGTCTGCCAGGATGCAGTTACGTCTGCCGGGAGGAAAGAGGAGAAAAAAATGGGGGCGTGGTTTTGTTTGGAGTAAAAAGGCTGCAGAAGGAAGTGAAGGCACAAGTGTAAAAATCCAAACAACTTATGCCTGGTGTTTATGTGGATGTTTAAAATCTAACTGGGTTGCCACATGAGGCATTATGTCTCCTTATTTCCACTGCATCTGGCAATTCTTCTACTGGGATGTACAAAAAAAGTGGTGAGACAGGAGGAAGTGGAGAGCAGAAAACAGAGTGAAAATCCCATGATACTAAAAGAATAAGCAGCAAACAACCACGGAGAAAACAACATGATCAGCAGTAATAACACACTGAAGATATGAGACGCAACATAATGGTAAATGCTACTGCTTCGGCTGCGTGGTGTACTCGGGCAAACCATTTATTCAGCTGTCCAGTGGGTGGGGGTATTATGTCTTGATGCTAATTGCAACGTGCAGATATTCCCACCGGCCTCTTAAGCAGCTCTCTACTTTTGATGAATCTCTCTGCGTAGGCACACACAAACTCCTGCATGCTCACACATAACAAAACCAATTCCCAGGGTTAATGCAAGCACACTGACACCGTGTACTCCAGATGCATTGTGCGCCGCTTTCTTTTTTGTGATCGTGGGCGAAGAAAAGCAATTGTTGCTGCAGCGCCGTGCACCTTGACAGGAAATTTGACTCTCCTCACAGGCCCAACCAAATAATGCAGCCGAACTGCAGCGTGGTCCGCACAAACAGGATACAGGAACAGGAGAAGTCATTCATTATTCATTATTTGTGGTCCCGATACACTCGCAGATTCACCAACTTGAAACACAAAATGTCGACGTGAAATCAATCAGTGAATATATTGTAATATTCTACACTGACAAACAGATGCTTTTGATTTCATTTGGATTGTTTTGTGTCGCTGCATGTTTACAGAGTATCGGTATCAAATTTGCAAACCGGGCGGTGAAGATGAAAGACTGTCAGACTGTCAGTAGCCCACAGTATAGCTACTCAGTGTGTGCGGTTCTGTGAACACTCCAGCCTGAAATTTACGATAACAGCAATTACAGACACTGTGCAGGAGTTATTCAGGAGGATTCAACTCTAGAATAAATCACATTCAGGTTCTTTTGCACTATTATCGGTGAATCCAGCAAACATCTTTAGATACCTCAATGGTAAATTCACACACATGGGGACATTTTTAAGTGTGTATGAGCTGCAGCTTTGCACAGATATACACAAAACTGACCTGTTGTACCAGTTGAAAAGGAGCCAGTTGACCCCCTCGAGCTGGTAATCCCTGAGGCTGTTGCCGTTCCTGTACTCCCTCGACTGTTCCCTCTTCTTCCACAGATTGGCTGGGGGCCGCTCCTGAGGAAAAGAAATACAAAGAGCAGGTTTATATATGACAGAGTGGAAACTTACTTTTTGGATGAACACAAATTATTAAGGAATTTAAATACTATATATGCATGTTCTGCACTAATATGTCAGCGTAAAGAGATAAAGTGAGTCGAGGGTGACGGTATTTTTCAAAGGGGCGACAGATTCATTTATTTGTATTCTCGAATAAAAACAGCGGTTACACCATACAATTAAATTCTGATCCTCCTTTCACAAAAAAAGATAGTATAAAATAATCTAAAAAAAATAAAATAAGAACAACAGCATTACTGCAGTAACAGTATGTCGGTTGAGACGAGTAAATACAAAAAGGGAGATAACGTGGAACGAAGCCAAGAGATCCTCAAAGACAAACAGGAATGAGAGGAAACGGAGCAAAGGGGCCAACACCAGCGAGCTATCAAATCGTCACATCAAAGTCATGTGGTTTTCTGAAAATCTGTCTGAAACTTTTCTGGAATAACTTCTGTCACATGCAGGAAAATGGCTCTTCTCCCATCTCTTTATTGGAAAACAGGTGTTGCAAACATGAGCCTACTGTTATAACCACAGCTAAACAAAAACGACTGGATAAGGAAGGACCAGCAGGACAAACTGGTGACTAATTGTTTACTGTGGTTACTATATTGTGCTATAAATGCAGCCATATTTGTTGTCAACCGGAGAAACTGTAGCTTAAGCTGAAAAACGTGGCTCTCTATTTATTTCTTCTCTCCCAAATTGATTTCTCTTATTTTTCTCTTTCTCATCTTCACTGGGAAATATTCTCTGATAAAATCACAATAATATTTTTTACCTATCCAACTGAAAATACTGATCCTCGAGTGACTGGCAGCAGGTGTTTGTCTTTCAAGTTTCTTCTCTTCACTGTGTGAGTGCGGTCTTCCTTAGATGAGTTTAATATTTGGCTGATGAATTAATTAATTTCACCAAGAGGTAAATGTTTGTGGGTGCAGAGTAAACACTTACCAAAGATTCAACTACTTGTTTTTTTTTTAAAACATGGGAGCATCCTGATTAGCACTTCAAAACTTCCATCAACAAAAGAAATGGAAATACAAGTGATAACCGAGGACTGCTGATTAGGCATCGCTTACCATCCTGCGT
The DNA here is from genome assembly GCA_900323345.1 of Pseudochromis fuscus. NCBI lineage: Eukaryota > Metazoa > Chordata > Actinopteri > Pseudochromidae > Pseudochromis > Pseudochromis fuscus. The sequence continues at coordinate 21,386 of OOFC01002919.1, read as the reverse complement.
GAGTCTGGCTTTGCTGCCTGCAGCTGCTCAAACTCTTCAATCTTGCTCTGATCCACGTCATCCTTCAGCTCCCAGGTGCTGTCCTCATAAGGCAGAGAGCACCACTTCACCAGGTAGTACACCACTTCCTGCAGGAGGCAGAAAAGAATCAGCACTGGAAAAGACGAGAGCGAGGCCAAGCTTTGCTTTTATAATATTAACAAAGGCTGCGAGGAAGCCCATTAGGATGGCCTTGGGCATTTCTAAGATACACACACGTCGCAACAGTGGAGAATATACTGAAAGGAACAGGAAAAAAAAAAAAAAGAGTAAAACATGCACAGAAATGTAGACACAAAAACACACGCTGTTCACGTATGTGATTACTGAATGAAAGAGGATCCACTTTACCTCTCCCGTGTCTTTGTCCTCACAATATGACACCTCCAGCACTCTGTCTACCTCGACATAGTCAGGGTTAAACGGGTCCTCTTCCATCTGAGAAGCACAGAGAGGAAGACAAAAGGGAAGGAGGGAGACAGAAAAGAAGAGAATAAACCTAAGTGCCCACTCACCATCTGGAATCCGAGATAAACATCAGTACTGTGTCAACTGAGCGAGTAAAACCATTCAAATATATGCACACAGATGTGCCCGCCCACACGGACCCAGCACAAAAAGTGCATTGCACCTCCACTCACACACAATAGTCAAGCACATGTACACTTAGCGGACGTGTCCTAAAAGACAGAATTATAAAAACACACACCTGCTTGTTGCAATGCTAAAAAACACAGACACAGCACACAGTATGTCCACAGTCACACGGCCTTACATCTGCGAAGAAGAGCGCCCTCTGTGCTTGTTTCATCTTGAAGCGTTTGATCTTCTGCTGAATCCTCTTGTCCTTCTCCAGCTGCTGCTCTGTGGCCCACTCACAGTGTAGGTAAGAGCTGAGAACCACACATACACACAATCAGACCAGGGTGAGAAACCCTCACTAAACACCTTCCTCACAGCATCTGGGGGCGACTGCCGAGGCCAGCAGGTGTGATCACAGATTGCAGATGTGGTCACAGAGTCGTTTCCTGGCACAATGTTCGAGCTGATCTCATATTTGTTTTAGAAAATTCAAAGTGTGACATTCGTATTTCCACGCTTTTCATCATTTGGCTGAGATGTAATAAATGTGATGTGGCTGATGACAGATTAACTGTCATGAAAATGAATGTCTTCGCTGGGAGGCCGAGTGCGGCTCATAAATCCAAAAATTTGATGGTAACATACAAGGCAACAATGAAAGCTGTCGCAAGGACGCCTGTGAGGCTCGCACAAATCACAAAATTTCTTATTCAGCATGTTTTTGCCAAGCCTTCAGGACATCTGCTGGCTGGTTTAATCAAAATTTCAATTTGGGGAATTTTTTGTCATAATCTAGGAACAGCAATGCTTGGAACAATGTCTATTAACAGATCACATACTTACTTAAACACCATGTTTTTAAATAAGATCTTAGAAAGTTACAACCAAGAAACTACAGTCCAACAATAAACTTACTAGTTTTTGTATTTTACAAAGAACTCCTCCACTTCGACCACCACTCCTGGAGAGACCTACGGAGACAGAAATAAGAATAAGAAAGGAGAATAAAAACATTTAATATCAGGTAATTTATTATTTATCATCTCTTCCAATCACTACAAAGTAGAGGAATAAAAATAAACAGCAGAAAATAATTACCTCCTTCTTAACAATACGAGAAGACATGATTTTGTCAACAATAGCAGCGTCCTCTTCGGTGGGATTCTCCTACAAATGTAGCGGACATAAAACATTCAATGTTAGGTGTTACTTCATAGTTTCACCTCCAAGCAAAGTGGAATAAACTTCTCTCTTCATAAGACAAAAAAGAAAACACATATACACACAGAGGCTGATTTACTGATGGTAAATCCCTGCGGCAAAGCTGTGATTCTGCATTACATAAATAAAACTGACAAGTGAGAAGTATGACAGATTTAAGGTGGAACTTTAGTACAATATTCAGGATTTTCTAGAGAAACGTCTCCTCCTCTCCTCTCCAAATTTCTCTGCTGCCGTATCTAAATCTTAAAAATGGGCACTGAATATGTATCTTCCCTCTTTGTACAGGCTTCCTTGCAGGGGTCCTGGTTCGTACGTCACAATGTGATGGTGAAAAGAACAGGCTGTTCTGCACTTCACAGAGTATGCGGCCCTGTTGTTCTTCCACAGAATGCGTCCATGTTTTTCGGTATGTGGGTAGCCTTTCAACAACATTCACTTCCACTACGGCCACAGAGAATCTATTGTATTAAATACTCTGACTAAATGCAAAGATTCCTCAGCACTGAATTTAATTTAGCTCTTCTGTGCACTATTTTTACATACTTTTTTTTTTTTAAATGAATGACTATGAATTCAACTCCTCTCCCTCGAGGGACACAGTACAACTACTTACCACAAACAGTTGAACAGCAGGTTGCTTGGAAGCTGCAGTGTTGGTTTTCTTGGCTTTGACAATAACCTTGACTTCCTCATCTGACAATCTGGCCTCCAGCTCTTCAGCGTACTTCTTCCTCTTCACCTGCCGATTAGATCGCCTCTTCTAGAAAAAAAAAAAAGAGAGAGAGACAAGGTGAAGAAGCACATTAAAAACAAGACAAAACCTCTTTGAACACCGAGTGGATGAATATGCTTCAGTGTGCTTGTTAACCAGTACTGTCTGTCCAGTACAGGGTCGCCACATTACACTCGTGTATTACTGAGGTTACCGGAGCAGAGCACTAAACCACATGAAAAAAACCACAGAAACACACTTGTTTTATAATCAGTTCATAATTGATTCACGGTCAAGGCTCTGAGTGTGAGGATATGTCCTGCTTAGTTAAGATAAACTGTTCTGCATTTACACTTCATGTAAATCAAAATAATGTGAGAAGAAGTAACTTTTACTCACCTAGTTTATCTAATTCATATGTATAGAAAACAACATTAGACTAACACATAGTCTGTGTATAAACAATGGACGTAACCACATGGTCAGAAAAGTGCAATACCACTGATGGCCACTTGATGCTGGCTCCAATTAACTTCATGAAAAACTCAATACAATTTTATCATTATTCATATGTCATTAGTTATCTGAAAATCATTTCATTATTAAATAGATACTATCCTTCAAAATACTGAATATTTACAGGCAAGGTTAGTTTGATTGACAGGTGTGGTCTCCAAGCCACGCCCCTAAATACTCCTCTTTTTGAAGCCTAATACAGTACAGACCATAGACTGAATATAGAAATGGACCAAGCTGCCACCAGATCCTGGCTGCCACTGACCATCATTAAGCAGATTTTAGTTCAAAACAATATTTAAGGGTGTGTTTAGTTTGACTGACAGCTCTAGTCTCCAATAATTTACAGGTGGCTCATTCACCAATGAACTCAAGTCTTACACACATTGGACAGTGTCCTCGGGTTAAAGGGTCAGACCCACCTCCCTTCACATCCAAATACGGTCATTTCAGGCTCCACAAAACCAACATGGTGAAGTTCAAATACCAAACTCCTGACTTCAATATGGCACAAACCAGCAGGTGATGTCACAGTGACTACGTCCACTACATGCATACTGTTCACTTTATGATAACTACTTCTCAGTGTGAAAATGAGAAAACAACATTTAATACATTTCCATCAAGAAAACAATAATGTGTGTTCTCCATCGCTGCAGGTCATGACCCAATGCAAATGATATGAATGATCTTATTAAATTAAAAAAAAAATAAAAAAATCAAGAAGCCAGAAAAACATCATGGTCAGTGATGGAGAGGAAAAAAGAAACAGTAAACAAGAGAGGTTTAAAATCCAGCTTCTTTCTGTTCCTTCCTGTCAAGCCTTTATAATTATTATATGCGTGGGCTGCTGTATCCTGCATCAATACATGAGCCCCTCCTAATGATAATATGTAGTTAATTAGGAATAAATGCCACTGAGCCAAAGTTAATTAGGTGTGCAGTATAATATCCCTGTGGAGATATACCCTCACATCCACAAACCCCAAGCTGACCAGAAGCTGGAAAGTCAAACCTGCCACATGCCACGACAATGGGGCTGAACCCCCGCCCCCCCACAGCCCCCCCGAGGAGGCAGCGCTTCTGTTCTAGCTGTCGGCCACGCTACTTTGACTTCTGCCACAGGATCATCTTAAATGAGTCATCAACAGACTGTTTTAATTAAGGCCAGGGGCGCCATTTAACGAGCGTAATTATATCATAGGATAAAGTCCGGATAGGACTCAAAAAAGGAGAGAAAGAGGTGGTGGGGGTGTGGGGAGCTTGTCATCCCCACTCATTCAAAGTCACGTCTCTAACATATCACATGTCAGAGCGGAGCAGTGAGCAACACAATACAGAGTTTTAAATGTTAAAGGATGAACTCAGGTGTCACCAGAGTGGACGAAGCTGATGTGACATCTCCTGTTGGTTTGTGGACTCACATTTTGAAGCCATGTGTTTGGCATTTGAACGTCGCCATGTTGGTTTTTTGGAGACAGAAGTGACCATATTTGGATATGAAGGCAGGAGTGAGGAGGCTGGTCCTTGAACTCAAGGATACTACCCAATGTGTATGAGACTCGAGTTGGTCTCATTGCAAACCAGACGAATCAATTGATCAAACTAACAACGCCCCCCTAAAACATCCCTCTTTTTAAAGCCTAATATCTACTTAAAGATGATTTTCAGATGTTCCACCGGATCACTGATGAGAAGAGCTGAGTTTAGTTCATGACATCAGAATGAATTGTGGAAAAAATGTAATGGAGTATTTTGTGCTTTGGATTGAAGTCAACTGGAACCAGAGTGTTTTGGAGCCAGCATCTAGTGTCCATCAGGGGTGTTTAACTTTTTTTGCACTTCTGTATTGGCCTCACTTTTGAGATCCAGTTGCTTGTTAATTTGTTGTGTTAAATGTTAAATGAATGCTTCGAAGGATAAACCAAAAAATCTAGCCAGGATCAGAGGCTGGTATCTGTTATAATGAGAGAATAATGAGCTGACTATTACTACACTGCAACAAGTCTAGTTGGATTTTATATGAATGTGAGCCTTCAGCTTGATTTATACCTCCGAATTATATCAGCTTATGTCCAAGTCTAACTTCACAGCCTGATGATAACGTCATTACAGACTAAGTAGTTAAGGCGAAATCCAATTTATCGTGGGAGACATTTTCAGCTGCTGTTATTTTCCTCATATTAAGGCCATGTATGACTGGTTGTCCATTAATGTGAGAATTTATAAAAACTTCCATTAGGATGTAATGGATACACATGGCCTGTCTTTTTTGCTCCATTAAATAATCTCGAGTTCAAGCAAGAAGTATTTAATTTTCCAAGACATCTGAATGCGTCTCTAATAACTCTGATTTTGGATTATATTTCAATTTCAGCATTTTGTTAATGTGTTAGCATGTGAAGGTGCTATGGTTGATGCTCTGACCCAGATACCAAGCCTCTGCTGTCAGTTTTCTCCATCATCAACACAGATACGAATGTGTACTTGAGATAGCCACCCAGTGCTCGACCTCCACATGAACCACAGAGACAATCCTTCCAGGCTCAAACTAAAGCTGCAAAGCCTTCCTGTACGCTCAGCGGCGGCGTGAACAATCAGGCCGAGGACACCACTTCACTCACTCACTTTCATCACAACAGAAAAAAAAGTCAGCCTTCGCCTTTTGTTTTCTTTTCAGCAGAGGTGTGACACCGCAGGTACTACCGCTAACACAGCATCTGAATAAAATGTGGAGTTAAAGTGTTTCTCACAGTTTATGGTTCATATATTAATTGCATGAACTGCAATCACAGCCCTAGCCGCAGTAATACTCGTACTATATGTTTATGTGTCAGTATGTGTGTGTGCTGACGCTTACAGAGTCGTCTTCTTTCGTGTGTCGAGGGGGAGGGTCGTCGTCCGACTCCTCCGAAGACTCCGGCTTTCGTTTTTTCTTCTTTCCAATTTTGATGACAATTTTCCTGAGGGAGAGAAAAACACACACATGAATACAATTTTTAAAGAAAGGCCAGAGTAATGAAAACCTGTTCCAAGTACATAATATTTACTGCACTGTTGTTTATCGGGATGACAAAGCCTGTAAAAGATACAGCCCAGAGGAAACTGGTCACCCACTCGCCTTGTACACAATCAGAATTTATTTATGTAGCTTTTCAGATTCTGGGTATCTCTGACCCCTGGTGTTTACGAGTCTCACAAAGACGGCATCAGTGTCTATGTCGAACATTTCCACAAAATCTGCCTTTTATTAAAATATCTGGAGAACTAATGCAGCTAGGGGTGTAAAGATGAACACATATAAACCTTAAAGATTGTGGATCGATATAAATGAGATATGAATCGGACAATGGCTCAATTTTAAAGTGAAGCAGAGTGAGATTCTCGCGTTACTTATTTTCCATTTTTCCTATGCCATAAGAATGCTTGGGTTTTCTTGGTGATTCATGAAGTGAATCCCGACAAACTATCGAATCGTCCATAATAAAAATTGTATCTGAATCGGATCGAGATGTAAATCAGATCGTCTTCCAGGGGAGAGACATTCACCCCTAATGTAACTGTATGTATTCCTGCAAAATACTGCACAGCAATACTACTGTATGTATTCCTGCAAAATACTGCACAGCAATACTACTGTATGTATTCCTGCAAAATACTGTACAGCAATGCTATGCCACTATAAATGTCCTGCACTTGCAAATCGTTTATTTTATATTTCACAATCAGGTTTTATGCTGAAATGTTCGGAGGAACTTTGGATTTGTCTCAAACTGCTGAAGCATCACATTAGCTTCAGTCCTTCCAGTACAAACTGAACTCTTACTGGAACGGCTCGTCACAGTTACAGCCCTGGGGCTAAGTTATTTAATACCGTATCTACCATCAGACATTTTAACTGCTGTTTAATCGCTGGAAAGGAAGTGCTGGAGTGAAACGGATTGTAAGACATCAAGTTGATGCAAAAACAAAACTGTATGTGAAACAATTTTACGCTCATTCAAAATTACCTGACGCTGCTAGCTCAATGCTACGATTCACACATACTTGCTAACAACTTGGCCTCTCCCCATTGATACAAAAAGCCTTTACAATCTGTACACAAAAAGACTCCCAGGGTGCTGGAAAATAAACCGAGGAGCCGTCATCACCGTGATTTACTGTCTACTTATGGTCAGAAAATCTTATTAAAAATTTCACAATGTTTTTTTTTAATATACAAAACTCTTCATGGACTAGCACCTCTCCCATTTAACACATTAATAATTCAGAAAAATGTTGGGGACAGATTAATAGGATCCAGAATAAGGGGACATCACGGTAAGAGTTCTACTTCCATTAAATATACAACACTGTAGTTACTTGTCTGCTTTCTGTTGCTGTTTGTCAGGCTGTGTCCCCTCTGGCTTTACCTTTGTTATCTTCACTGTATTGGGATCTAATGCAGAGAACAACCTGTGCTTACTGTCTGTTCAGTAGTGTTTTATATCCATTGTTTGCCTTGCATGTGTTTTATTTTGCATGCTGCTTGCTTCCTTCTTTTAAGCCTTTAATCCTACTTTTGTTTTGCTTTTACCTGCTATAGCTTTAAATGTTGTCTTAATGGCTAATTTAACATCTGGCCGTGGGAGCCTGCAGTCCCCTGCAGATTGGCACCGATGTACATCAAATGGAGACGTATATGTTCCTAAATTTGCTGCAGTCCATTAGGAATAGATGTGTTTTAGAGCAGTGGTCCTATGTTGTATAGGGGCAGCAACATACAACACACACACAGCAGTGGGAAGATTGAGGGGAATGCGTCCACATATTAACGGGTTTATGGAGTTAGGAATTCAAAGCTGTGCTGAAGCTCCTCCTTTGTCTGCAAATTCAGACCAGCGTCATTCGATTATAATTAGGCAAATATTTCTCTTAACGCTACCATTGCTGGTTTGTGAGTGTTGACATTCTTACATGGTACAATTATAGCACCAAGACGGGCTGTTAAAGTGTGAGGCTATCGGGAGCTTTAATATCAGCAGCTTGCAGAATGAATAGACGCAAGCTTTTTACTTTGTGCCAACGCTTTATGCTCAAACTCCCTCTTCACACACAGTCGCATATTATTTCTTCTGACCTTTCCACATATACTTTCTCACCACATATGCAGACGCTTCCTATCTTACGCTTCTCCACATGTATTATCTCTTTCGAGCTGCAGGCGCCAAATGTCTCACATAGTAGGAGGGTAAAAAAAAAAAACAACACACATATATATGTTTTATGTCTATATGCTCATGTACACATAACAAACACGCCCTCACCTTCCCACAAAGGGAAACATGCAGCAGTTGCAGCACATGCAGTCACAGGCTCATTCAGACAGACTGGTGAACAGGTGTCTCCAGTGAGGACGACGTCCCTGTGGGGGACTGTTCATGTGAAATTACATTAGCAACTCATAGTGAATGTGAACAAGGACTCCAATGTTAGTTCTTTGGAAACCAAGTGCTCAATAATTAGATATCAGGCTTCAAGAAGAGTAATATTTAGGGGCGGGGTTGGTAGTTTGATCGATTGGAGATCAGACCTGAAGTCGAGCTTCACACACATTGGGCAGTGATCTTGGGTTCAAAGGTCAGATCCGCCTCCTGAGTCCTTCCTACATATCCAAATATGGTCACTTTTGGCTCTAAACAACTAATTTGGAGATGTTCAAATAGTCCATAGTCCAACGGGTGACGTCACGTTAGCTTCGTCCATTCTACTCTTCGTCAATTCTTTCCCAGATTCAAACTTCAGTTGCTGCAACCACAATGCAGAGCACTGACCACACGTTCGATACAGTGGTAAATTTTTAAAATATTCAATGTAGTTTAACTTTGTGGTGTCAACAGTCTTTTCATTCAGTTCAGATATGGAGACAGTTTCTTTGGATGACTGTTGCTGAACTGAATGACAAATGGAAATATTGTGAGAAAAGCAGGGACTCAAGAAAAAAGCTCGTGAAAACGTGTCGGTCCAGGTTTCTGTAGCTAAAATACAAACACAGATACCACTGTTTTTATAGACAGTCTTATGACACCATGAGCTTGTTTATCTTGTCCAGTGACCACATTAGCAGCAACACATGGTTTAAAAAATGATGCAATGTCTATCCAAGGTCTAACTAAGGAAAAATATCTTAAAGCAACAGCAAGTGACTGCTTAACTGGACCAAACACAATTCACGACAGGCAAACACTGCCTCCACCCCCGTTATAGTATGTGTGTAAAGTAGAAAACAGCAGATTGTTCCAGCAGCACCGTGCTGAAGAGCTGTCCTCTCTGCTGGTATCCCTGACCCCCTCTGGATGATATTACATTTCACAAATCCTCTTGACAATGACACTTTATGGTTGCCATGCAACATGCCCTTGGGGAGTGTATTTGGCAATGTGGGCGGTCATGTTCGTGGTGACATCACTTCCTGTGAAAAACAACACCAGTACGTATCCACTGACACTATGAATGGCTGAGAAATGTGCCAAGTCAGATGGACACAATGAAAGGAGAAAAAAAATAAATAACCAGCTGTGACGCCCAGAAAAATAGAAAAAAAAAAAAAAAAAAAAAAACATAATAAAGCAGCTGAATGGGACTGAACACAATGTTCCTCTATGACCAAATAAAAGCTGGCTGCGATACGGGCCTTGCAGAATAGCAGTGTCACATCACCAGGCAGCAGCTCAGCAGCTAACAGCATATAACAGGGCTAAAACATCTCTCTGATCCCCATATGGGAAAACTTGAACTGTGAAACAAGCTACTTGAAGGCTGTAAAATCATCATTTGAGCCAGAGACAGACGGAGAATATTGATGGAGATGTGCTACTTTGGTGCTGACATCTACTGCGTGCAAGCGTAGCATTTACAAGAGCCACACGGGATAGTTAGAGCTTAAAATAATAAAAAGAATACAGCCTACACACACACACACACACACACACACACACAGAGAGAAACACACAAAGAATAAACCACATCTTAGAGACGGTTACAGCATGTCCCGCCCTGCTGTGGCTGATACACAGGACCACCCATGGGTTTACTAACATCGTCGCTAATGTACACGCTCCTCTTTGACTGGATGGCCTCCCCACAAGCTGAAATATATTAACTCAAATGACAGGGAGGGAACTCAGGCTTTCAAATCAACCTCTCACTGAGAAAAAGAGGTATGAAAGCAGTCAGTTTTACTCCTCAGGGCCGTAGTTAAGTCTCCCTGATGTGAAGAACCTTTGCACAGCCAGTATAAATGCCACAGAATGACAGAAATGATATCCACTGACCTAAGCATTGGAGAGCAGCTCACAACTTGGCCAAGCTGAGAGGCAAATTTAATGCTTCGCACAAACTGAAGAGCAAATTGTCAGAGCAGTTTGCTCAACTGTACGAGGAATATTGCATATATGAGCACAGGAATATAAAATCCAGCAAGACAGTCACATTTTGATAAATAGGTTTTACGTCTTTCAACACATTTACATGCAGAAGGTGTCGGTCTTATAATCTAACAAAGTAGCAGAAAACCTGCACGATGCATTTAGAGACTAGTGCTAATCAATCAAAGGACACGTGAGGCGTGTGGCTCTATAGGAGTGGATATAAAATGCATGTATTTGCTCATTTGTATGCTAAATAAAAATGAGTTGGTTGGGAACTTGGCAGAATCTAAAAACCCATCAGGATCATCTGTGTCAGAGGAAAAAAAGACTAAATGTAAAACGTTTGCATTGTGGGAATACGATCCAGGTTTGTGCCTGCGACCTAATTAGAAAACTATTCCACAAGTAACAGTGGAAGTGTAGCCTGACTTTTATATCCTAACAGCACTGCTGGCATATTTATATCTCTCAGATATTTCTTCAGACCGACTGAGATGTCTTGTTCACTTTTATCTTGATGATAAACATTGTGAAATTACTCACGAGTATTAAATGATCCCAAATATGACACCTTAACGACGCTGTGGTTTTCCTTTGTGATAATTACTGTGTTTAATGATGGCTTTTCTATAATTAAATTTAGAAAAAGTTACAAAACAAGAGTGTTCATATTGGTTTTAATCATTTTCAGACCAAAAATAAACCTAATGTATTAAAAACCTGTCATTGCTGCTCATTTTTAAAAAATCATTTCCTTGGTAAAATGTCCAATTATTAATATAACTTTCAACACCATAACAAACACCTTTCAGTTCTCACTTCTCCTGAAGCCTTTAACCCACAACAGGCTTCTCTATATTTTCACCGCTGCACATTTTCCTCCTCGACCTTGTTTCGTGTTTGTACTTCTACGTGGATTTCCACCTGCAGTGTGCTGGCTGCTGCCATTAAGCCGTTTTACCGATGGAGATGAAATTGATTTATTTGCCTCCCTATCAGGATTTTAAGAGGCCATTCTCCAGACATAATCTTGCATCTGTAATTAGGCTCCAGCTGCCCCTGCTCTGACATTACAGTGATCCCTGATGATAGGCTACCACAAGCTTTTCCCTCAGAGTAATAGGCTAGTTGCTGTTCAAGGCCCTTCTTGGCTCCCATCCTCTCATTGTGCCAAATAACCCCCCATCCCTTGTCCCCCCAGTGTTGTCCTGCCCTACTTGGCATGCCGCCACTGGGAGTGTATGTGCGCGGGTTTGATTTTAATAGAATCAAGATTGGATAGTGCTTTGCAGGCCAAGACTGCATTGTGGTGCTACGGCACGTCACAGAAATACTCCGTCGAGTTTCAGTTGGTCTACCTCAGAAATTCGGATCGAGTGTGTGTGACTGATTTGTCCTCAAAACTGCTGTTATTAAGAGCGCTGTGTATGTGTGCGTTTCTCATCCTGAGGGGCTTATTGACACAGTAGTGCTGGTCCTTGTCAGGAAATCCCCCCTTCTTATGAATGGAAGGCTATAATCTCAGTGCCACATAGCGCACGCACACACACACACACCCGCACACACACAACTGGAAACAGTAGTAACAGCACCATCGAGCCCCCCCACCTCTCTCAAAGACAAATACTGTATCAGCACAGTGCACATGGCCACACGGGATATCTGCTTTATTCAGCAAACATTTTAAAAAATGGGCAGCTTTCTCACAAACACACACACACACACACTTATTAGCACATGCATTAAGACATGCACACACACTCACACACATGTTTTTGTATCACACACCAGCACACGTGAGCACGCAGACATATGCAACCTGCAAGGGATTAACTGGGAAAACAATTAAAAAACAGCTTTAGCTTTTCCTAATAAAAAAAAGTGAGGGGAGAGAGATTAGGCGGCTAGCAGGCAAGCACTGAAATATGAACGGCTATACACTGCAGCATATACACTAGACTTAAACCTCCATTTTCTATCATGTAATTGATCTCACAAGCACCATTTTGTTTGATATTTTCCTGCTACCCTGCTGCTTTGTAGTATCAGCATATTTAGAACATGCCTGCTCACAGGAAACATTGGATGCACAGCTTTGAGCGAACCAAATTTATATTAGGAAAAAAAAAATGTAGGGAGGGAGGTGGGAGGGAGGAGGGGA
>OOFC01002914.1:0-28039 GCA_900323345.1 Pseudochromis fuscus | reverse complement strand
TTGGTTATTTATGCAGTCCAAATGAACAATATCCCATAGTTTAATTCTATTTGCCTGGTGTATTTGCATCTTCATAATCATGGCTGCAATGCTCCAGCAGGCAGACAGCTATGTGTGAGGGGACTCTTCCCGTCTTGTTTTTTAACAGCGCAGTAACAACCTCTGCAAGCCACAGATCGCCGACAGCGTGTGAGTGAAGGGTCTGCTCATCACGTCAAGGTTTTATAAGCGAGACAAAGCTTTTAATTGGGCCTCTGCAATCAGGTTATGATGGCTGATTAGAATCTCTCCCTCTGTGTTTTTTTTTTTTTTATGGGTTGTTATTTATGAGTGTGCCTGTGTGTGCACATCTGTAGCTCCAAAGTAGTCAAATTCAGTGAAGTGAAATGAGCGAGGCATGTTTATGAACAGGATTTCTGATCACAGCTGGGGGACAACTTAGAAACTGGAACCGTCTGGTTGCCGTGCAAACTGAAATCATTTCGGCAATCTACGTTACATATTGTCACTATGAGTTTGTTCTGTTTGTTGGGTTTGTATGTCTGTTTCAGTGTGTGTGTGTGAATGCAATATCAGCACAAGCCACCCTCACCTACTGCTTATATTAGGGTTGTATATATCAAGGCTGCTGTTCATATGTAATCACACTTTGTATTTCCCTGTATATTAATGAAATTAACATTGATTTGATTATATAAGGTGCAAATTTATGTTAACTAATGCATTACCACAATGTAATCAATTTTTAATCTGGATCACCTGATTTTTTTTTAAACCATATTATCGCTGTTTAAAGATGTTTCACATTTAATACCAAATAGTTTTTGCACCTTCAGCACATACTGAGCAGGATTAGCATTCGACTGTGTTCATATTAACACACTCTGAAAAACATAGAGCTGATACTCACTCTGTTTTGGCTTGAGTATCTGGCTCTTTAGCTATTATATTCTGCTTTATGTTCAGCTACCTTTGTCTGTCTGTTATGTGCTGTTGGGTGAAGGGCAAGGTTTGGCTTCATCTTCAGTCCATGTGGTAAAAAGAAACATCTTCAGAAAATGTGAACTCGTCATCTAATCGAAAAGGAAATGGAAGATAAAAAAATGTTGGTAATGTCAGCAACCCTTAGCTGAGCAAGTATTGTACAGTGGGTTTATCAGCTTTTTTTTATTATTGTAAACTAACTGCCTGCTGCAGCTTTATGCCAGTAAGCTACAACTAAACCGTTTATTAGGATCAAATTAAGCTGACTACATGCTGTGTGTACTTTAATATGCATCAATGACTGATGGTTTTTAAAAGAGCTGCAGCTGTAAATATCAGACTGATGGCAGTGTGATGACTGAGAGGAGACTGAGATGACCAACATGCTTTGAGAGGCTATTACACCTATAAGCACAGAACATACAGTTAGATCTGAGGCCTTCCCTCCACAGTCAATGCTAACACATTTACAATGATCTGAAAGCATTAAAGCAAAAATATCTTTTTTTGGGAATAATCTTGGATTCTGTGGTTTCTCTCTCTCCTTTATGCAACATAAAAATACCTTGTACTTGAAACAAGAAATATGAATAAAAAAAAAAGTGGGGTATAAACTCTCTTCACTTTGACATCTCATACAAGAATAACGCTGCCTCCTACTAATTAAGCTTCCATGTTTCTTAATCATTTTCAAATTTACTTTGTACTTGCGACAGTAATGACTATCTGGATCGTACCCAGAGAGGCAGTCGTTCTCCATGTGAATGAAGTGAGGGCTTCATCCACCAAACAGGACACAGAGGGAGGTGGTCAGGGTAGAGGGTGGGCGTACAGAGCACAACATAGGACTGTTTAGTGTTTAATTTTGTTTCAGAAAGACGAGTACTTAAAAGGATATGATTGAGAAGGGCTGAGATTTCAGGTAACTAGAATATATACCGTATTTTCCGGACTATAAGCCGCTACTTTATTCTGACGCTTTAAACCCTGCAGCTTAAACACCGGTGTGGCTCATGTACCCGCAGCACGAAGCTCGTTAGCAATTTACAAGCTAGCAAGCTCCGTGCCGCCGATACATTTAGACCTGGTCAGAGTGGACCACATGAAACTGTTTGAATAAATTCAATAGCGGCTTATAGACAGGTGCGCTCAATAGTCCGGAAAATATGGTACATATCTTTTTTCTTGTATTAAAATGTTTATTAAATCTGTAGCCACTGTAAGCGCTGCAATATAGCAAGTATGTATTATTGAAAACAAACTGTCAAAAGTCAACATTTTGCTGATATTTTTATCAAATACATGCCCAGTGTCAGTCAAAGTCAAATTAGATGTGTATTCACAGATTTTGCAGCAGAAAGCAGGGCTTGGAAAGGTAGTTCAAAAAGGTTCTTGACATAAAGAGCCAATTTATTACGTAACTCTTTAGCACACAAAGCTCTAGCACCTATTCTTCAGTTCATTTAAATCCAAACAAAACAAGCAGCTATACACAATCAAAGCAGTGCCGCACGTTGCTTTGTTCCACGCTGATGTATGCTTAATATTCTGTGATGTCGCAGTCTACATGAAACTGGAGGAAAAAAAAACACAGTTTTCTCACAGTAGGATCAAATGGGGATCATCAAAGCCAAGGTAATGTGTATTTTATAGCAGGATTTATGGTTGTTATTTATTTATTTTCTTATTCCAGCTCAAATTAAACGGCAGTGGAACCGAGAAATCACACGTTGAAGGAAGTTATAACCAGCAATTTTTGTAGAGGATTTCAAAGGAGATGTAAATGGGCATGTTGAAAGGAAAGCCTGTGTGGTCTCACAATGTCACAACGGCTTCATGTGAAAGTACTGTGAACAAATATCAAGGATGCAGAAGGAATAATGCCCCTTTCATTTCCTGCCTCTATATGGTCACTAACATCCAGCCATCATGTTGGTATAGGGGTTGCAATTACAGCTGATTATATTTACAGGATACTCCTACACACAATAGTTCACGTGTGATGGCCGAGAAAGGAGAAGTGTCTAAACTAGTCAGAAAACATTTAGGGTCTTACTATACTGTAACAAGATCCATTTAGAATAAAGATCCTCCTACATAATGGGTAACATCAGCCACCTTCAAAAGGAAATGGTGAAAGTGATTATGGGTGCAGGCTGCCAGACTATTTGTTTATACAGTGTCTGGTGGATGGAGAGGTGACAGACGGAGGCAGATCTGTCACAGGATACTCAAATTTGCGTTCTACAAATGTATTCGGAAGGTCACAGTCCTGCTGCTCTGCGGCAGCCTTCCTCATTTCAATTTAATTATAACATCTTTATGCAAAATGTGAGACAGTCAGGGGCTAGTAGGATCGAGGACTGAGGTTGCCTCGGCTTCACGCTCCTGGGCTGCTTCAAGCTCGAGCACAGCAGGGCTTACAGTAGTATAAAACGGAGCAGATCACAATGGAGATTTTTCAAAGACTGTAATCCCATTCATCTGTCAATCCCATTGATTTGTTTGGCAGATATTCATAATATATCTGAAATCAGTGATCTGGTTTCTCCACTAAAAATAAATGACAGTGAATTATTACTCTGTATTTCTATACTCTCAAAACTGCAAGCACTGGGACAGTAAGCAATTAAGCCTGTGTAATGATTATGATATTTCTCCATCATCATGAAGGCTGATGTATTCCTTCAAAGAAAGCAAGTTGAAGAAGTTTGGAAAAGCAATTTGAACACACTGTATAAATAGCTTAACTTTCAATGTATGAGTAAAAAATAAAAACACCGAAGCACTCTAACTTCATATTTGTACAGGAGACACCTTTTATTTCCTTAGTGATTTGGTGAGAAAATATCAAAATCTCTCATTGTGCCTTCTGTGAGGGATCGTCTCTTAAAGGCTTGTCTGAGGTAAAATTGCCTTTAGCATGGCATTTAGCCTCTTTTCAATTTCAGCCCAAAAACATCTTATATCCCCTGATGGTGAGGAGGGGATAAAGGTTTGTGTAATTTCCAGCTTATCCTACTTGACTTTCAGCATGAATGGGTGTTAATGAAGAACGAACCTCTTTTGTAGTATTACTGTTCGACTGTCAGTGAACCAAGAAACAGATCTGCATGGTATTACTGTTTAATGGGTTAAGCATATTGTAAAGTTTGCCTCCAATTTAACATCCCTGCTCATAGATCTGACTGAACGGCAATAAAAAAGTCCAATAGGAAGCAACTATCTCAGCAGTATGTCCTGAATTACATCTCTTTGTGATAAAATCAGCATTTGTTTGGTCACAATAATTATTAAATTGCATGTTTTTTTAATCAGAAGTATAATAAAGCCATTAGGGTAGCAAACCAAATCTTCATTAGGTAATACTTTCCATATTAGCACAAAATATCTGTAAAAGGAGAATGAATCCCCCTCCATCTGCAGCACTGTGCAGCTTTTAGCCTCTTCCAGTAATTGTTTTGGTCCACTGTCTGGTTGAGATCCTCTGTCTCTCACTGAGCCCCCATATAGAGCTGTGGGCAGAAGCTCCCAGTTCAAAAAGCT
Organism: Pseudochromis fuscus; assembly: GCA_900323345.1. Lineage (NCBI taxonomy): Eukaryota > Metazoa > Chordata > Actinopteri > Pseudochromidae > Pseudochromis > Pseudochromis fuscus. The sequence goes on along the minus strand of OOFC01002914.1, from coordinate 23,509 downwards.
TCCTGCTCACAAGTTTCCACAGAGCGAGTGTACTCTACCAGACCAGTTTGAAACAGCAGAGCAGCAGCGAGTATCTTCTGCAGTGTCGAGCTCCTGATAAGGACAGTAAAACCTACAGGAACCCAAAGAGACAAAGGAAAGAAAAAGGTCAAACCACCTCTAAAATGGAAGTAATTTCTGGACCATTTCCCACACAAGCGGCCAAACAGTCCAGAAGAACTCAAGTGTGGAATTCAAATACGTACTGAATGAGTAAGCAACCATGGGTCAGCCTTGGGCCATTTTCTATTGGCTCACATTACTCATAAGAACACAGTATTTGAAGGGTCTTGAGCTATGGCTTTTGTCTTCAAAGCCTGCTTATTGGATGTAATAACTGCTTTTTACACAAAAATACCAATTATGCAAAAATGTTTTCATGAGTCAAAACAAAAAAAAAGAAAAGAAAAAAGCTCAATGTTTTTACTTTGTCTCCGAACCTTGGTAGCAGTACAATGATAATAATTATCACCCTCAATACAATGTATCATTTAACTCAATGATACACATCTACTCCATGTCAAATCTAAATAAGCCGTAAAAAAAAAAAATCCATAAAAATCGACAGCCTCTGTGTGAAGACAGGATTTTCTGAGTGATCTCTATTGGTCTGTCCTTAACCAATCAGAAGGAGCCTGTCAACAGTAAACACAACAGCTGCTCTTATTTTTCAGTTTCCCAGGTGATGACACATTTCCTGCTTCGTACACTTCAAGATCAGCATGTTGTGAGATTTAAAGTGTTGCTTGCTGTTCAAGCAATGTTTGGGAAAAACCTGTTTAAGCTCCAACGTGCAGAATTAGTACTTTCTGAGCATTGCCTTGTGATTGTATTTAACAAGGAGGAGTCTGGCAGTATTGGGGCAATATGAATCAGACTGACACAAACTGTGAGGTTAAGAAAAATCCAAGTAGTAGTAGCAGTAAAACTTAGGCGTGCAGTAAGAAAGCTTTTGTTCATGCACGGCTGACACCCACATATCTCAGCAGGAGTCTTCTTCAGGGTGTGACATGTAGGTGTAAGCTCAGAACTCTCACTGGTTTTTCCCTTTGTTTTTTTGCTCATGCCTCAGACCTTCAACTCCAAACACCAACTTCTGAATAAATGAAATCAGTGCCAATTATTATCACCCTGTGCTTTTGATACTGTGACATATATGACAGGAGTTTTTTTTCATCGAATTTAGAGCATCTGTGAAACAAATCTGCGCTCAGGGAGCTTTAGATAAAATGGATCGTTTTGAAAATAGTGGTGCCCGATGATGTCTCTTGAAATGTTGATGTAAATCTTGTTAGATGTTAATGTTATTATAAGTGGGGAAATGATGCTAATCAGGCCAGGACATGATAAGTGTTCAGTGAATTATTTTAGGTGCTCTATGGAGGATCAAAGATGATTAGGTTAGTCCCATCCACTGACCACACAGGAGATGAGAGAGGCCCTCTGATCCTAAAGCTGATTATTTCCAGATCAGCAGTACAGAGGATGAACCCTGTGAGAACGATGCAATTCTTACTGACTTGCTATTGGCCTGTACCCTTGGGGTGCCTTTGAACACAGTGCTGGTCCTGTGGAGGTCTGCACACTGTCTGCAATCTCATCACGAGGGGGCATACCCCTGCACTAGTAAAGCATGTACAATTAATTTTCTAAAGCGCATCTGCATCTAGGTGTACGGTTAAAAGGATTGCAGTGCTTAAGGTTAAAAGCTCACATTAATTATTGCGCGTTTGTGGTTTGCTTTACTTGGGTGTACTGTAATCTGAAAAGAAAACAGCTTTTCAAATGAGGACAGTAACAGTTTTATAGGATTTGGGGTTATCAAGTATTACACATGGAAACCCTAACAACCTCCTTGGGCCAGCCCCTCTCCACTTAACAGCCACAATTTCTGATAACTGGATAATTTGTGTGTCAGAGTGCAGTGTATGTAACCTGTGATGGACAGAGTCAAATGGAAAGCCAACGCGACACCGTTATTTTCTGTTCCATTAACCACAGCTGCTGGTGATGTTTACGTAGAGAACAGGCTGCTATGATCACTCCACGTCTCTTACCATCAGTGAAGCCATTCATCTGCAGTGTCACCTGTCAAGCTGAAAACTATTCAGCATGAATGCTAAAGCTACGCTATCTCCCTGAATCTGTTGGAGAAGCAACTCTATGGCTTTAGGCAAGAAACGTCTGCTTTGTTACATTCTAGGTTTTCTGTGTATTAATCAGTTTATTTCAATACATTTCTAATTTTTATCCCCCAAAAAAAGGCTTAGTCTAAATCCTGGGCTCCCCTCCCTATGTCTTCTTTTGTTCCAATATAATGTTATCTACAATATTAAGATTCTGTCATCATAATTGTTTCCACAGTGGCAAAGAGCTTTGCCAGTGCACACCTCTCCTAAGCTTGTGTGAGCTGCTTCTTAAAAAGCCTGAAAAATCCCCTTTGCAAAAATACTGCAGAAGGCTAATTTTAGTTTTTAAAAATGCTCCAAATACAGGGCTAAATCTTTTGGACTCCAATTGTTTGGCTTCTGATCACTTACGATGATGGATTATGGAGTATGAGGTGTTCTGAGCAGGTCTAAAGTAACTTAGCTCCCTTTGGAACGTTAAATTATCGCTGCCAGGAGCTTGCTGTTTTGAAGTAGGCTCTCAGAGAGCTACAGTATGAGGATTTGCTCTGCATTATGGACACACACAGGTAATTAAACACTCGTTTTTGCCCGAACCTTTGCTTCAAAAAGAGGCTTCTGCACATTCGCACGTCCTCCACGATGATCACTATGATTATATCGACTCCTCTTGACACCGTATCCGTCCAAAATAAGTATGAGTGTGGGTATCTTCAATGCGGTAACTTCTGAGACAGAAGTGCCTGTCTCTCTGGCTGAGAGCCCTGAGGGGTTTAGATGATACTTCTGTCAGAAGAAGAAAGATCGAGAGTTTGCTGACCCCGCGCAGGTGTGTTTCTACATCTCAACAAGGGTAGTTCCCATGCACTGAAGCATTTTGTCTTTCTCTAAGCGTTTGATCCTGGCATGGTGGATCATCAGGCCATGCAGTTCTCTTTTAGGTTCACAGAGCTTGTCATTTTCACGAATTACTCATAACTGACTGCTCATTCCTGAGGACGCTGATTTACTGGAAAGCCCTAAACTGCAGTTGAAAGATCTATGCTCACCCAGCGAGTATTTATTATTATTATTGCTGTCATTATATATCATTGTTAGAAAACTGCATGTCAGACAATGTGATTCTTTCTAAACGTGCTAATCGTGATGCAATGGATTTTAGATGAGATGTAAACAAAAATAGAAATCTGAGTGACATAATACAGAACCTCTTGTGTTAATAGTTAAAGTATGCACCACAAAGCTCAGACAGCATCACACACTGCAGCTGCAGTTCAGCCTCCTAAAAAGATGTCTCTAGATATTCTGAAGGACTCGTCCACTGTTATCTCCCACCAGCACTTCACTTCCAAGCAGCCCACAAGATTTTCGCTTGTTTGCTTTTTGACTTTTAAATGTCTGCCTTAAAACTTGTCACTCGAACACAAACATACGAGCGAAAGCAATCTCCATCTCTTGAATCCTTAACATGTTTGCTCTGCTGCTTTTCAGCTGTAGCTTCCTTTTTGTTTCATCCTCGCTGTGCTCCGAACAGTTGTTAAATAATCAAAGCTGTTTGGGATATGTTTGCTACAAAACAACAAGTTATGTATAAAGAGGGTGCTAATGAGCATACTGTTCACAACAATAATGAAGAGAACTAAGGCATGAAGAAGTCTGGTGAAAAGAAAGCTTCACTGGTGAAAACATGTGGGATGTAAAAGAAGAAATAGTGGCTTGTATGTAGGAGATGGCACATGCTGTAAAATACAAAAGTTTGACCTTCACGCACAAAGACATTAACTCCGATGTAATTTCATCACAATTACAAACACTGCTACAAAGGCGGATCGATAGGCAGCACTTGTCAGTTATGAAAAAGACAAAAAAAAAAAATAGACAAATCGTCCATATTGCAGGTGGATCGATAAAAACAAAAGCCAAAATTATTTTAGATATCAAGGGAAATACTCGCAGAACTCAAACTGCATTGCTGACAATTCAAGACAGCAGTCACAAGTTGAAACTGTCCAAGTGGGACATGACGGAGATTACAGTGAACACAAACAGACAAATAAAACTAATTGTTTGGCAGCCAATCACAAAGCTCGCAGCAACAACTTGGTTACAGTTTGTAATTTATCATGAACTATTTACAGTCTCTGCCTGCATCTTGTATAAAGAAAAGGTTCAATAGTCTGTTTTCACGGGGCTCAATTACCCTTTCCAATGTTAATGTTCTGATAGTCCCTCCAACATTACTGCTGCACAAGAAAGTTATTAACAATAACTAAAAACAGGCCTGTATTCACTGATGCATAAAGCTCATTTGTCTGCACACTGCTCGCAGACATTCAGTGACCCATTAGTGGTGCACACCTTTCTCTCCATTTGCCCTGTACGAAACCACACAGCGCCGTAAGAGGGGAGATGCAGCGATTCACGGCAACGAGAGACTAATGGTGAGCCCAGACATGCTTTTGAGAGAGGGCTGTGACAGGGTGAGAGGTCCGCAGAGAAAAATGCAAACAGTCATGAAAGGGCAGATAAGAAAAGGCTTGTCCACTCTCATTCTCCTGCTGCACGACGCTATCAGAGGAGGATTAGAAAGAATCGGGGTGGGAACAAAGAATATGTGGAGCAATAGATCAAGGGCTAAAATTCTTAAAGACGACTATTTTAAATCTCACTCCAACATGCAAACGCTATATAAACTGTGTATTGTAAGGACAGCAGTTGAGGCTATTTTCCAACTCCTTTTGTTTGCAGGATTTTAGCTCAAGGTCAAAACAAAGTGGTGATACAGTGAGTAGATACAGACTGTAAGGCCAGATGACACAGATACTACCTCTGCCCTTACTACACTCTGAATCATAAATCATGCATGATACTGGTGTAAAAATACAGGAAAAAAAAGAAAAAGACATCACCACTGCAATTGCTTGTTTTCGATTAGCGGTGACATCAGCACTGAGCCTCATCCTCATTCATATTCCTGACTTGACAAGATAAAATCCTATTCTGTGTTAAACAGATAATCGCGTCACCCATTTTCTGCATTGAATATCTTGGTGATATTCCACTACACTGCAAGCTTCAGAAGCTGTCACAATGAATCAAAGCCGAATTTCAGATTTTTGTGTTTAAATGCACTGCACTGCTGTTTTTCCCGTTTTTGAAAATATTTCATCATCCCATTGGAGCGGTCTACATGATATCCATTTCTAAATGCATGTAATTAGTGAGAGACAGGAGTGGGAAGTCACAAAGGAGCTACCGGCAGAGACTTCAGGCGTCAGTCCAGTGTGTATGTGGCATTGTAAAAAGCACACTGACCGAATGAAAGCTGAAGTGTCTGACATATGCAGCCAACAGAAATTAACAGTTCTGGAGAAAGTGAAAACGGGAGCTGCAATTATTCTTCTATTTGAACTACTCACACCACAATCCCAGTCTCCTCAGCCCCGTGACTGTAATTCACTAAGAGTGTGTAATTTGTACCGCTGCTAGAAAAAAAACAAAATCATTCTAATCTTCACTTATCGGGTTTAATATTTTTTCAAAGCCAAAACTACACGGTAGACAGCCAAACGGTTCTAAAAAGCACTACACTGATCGTTTGAAGCACTCTTACGAAAACCATTTTGTGGTGAATGGGTTACAGAAAGGATCTGCAGTGGCTGTTCAGCTCCCACATATTATGACAACATGATGAATACTTGGACAGAGACTGTATTAACCTCTCATAATGGAATTTCCTCTGTGAAAATTAAAAGTTATATTTCTCTATATCACTGCTTATTGTTTAATAAATTCACGATAATGCGGTCGTTAATTTTCTATGTGTACAGTAATCTAGATATACTACTTGTTTACACTTACTTTTTACAACCCCTGGCTTTTAGATGGCAGATTTTTTTGCTGACATACATAAAAATGTCTAAGCAAAACATTAATTAAGGTCAAGTCATCATTATATAAACAAAACAGTGGTGAGGGCCAGTTTGTTACAAACAAATCACAAAATCAGTTTGCATGAGGCTCTCCTTAGAGACATAGCTGTGACTCAAATTGTATGATTGATGTGCGAAGCAGAGCTTGAAGGTTTTACCAAGTTAAAGTGCCCCTGAGTCAAAATCTAATAAGGGTTTAAAGTCTTCTGACAATCTCCCCCTCTCCATCTATCACCACTTGGCAGCAATCTCTGTTTTATATCACTGCAAGGTCAACAGCTTAGCAGTGGCACGGGATGTGTTAAGTTTGCAAATGTTTGGGGGGGAGCCATTTAAAAGATGTATCATGCCATTTTTGGCTGCTAATTAAAAATGGTTTGTACAAGCAGAGACAATGTGTCACTGATATTGGCAGTAATTGTTTTTAGCACACTCAGAAGTCAGAGGCACAGCAGGGTGGTTAGACTGTGTGACCAAGCCCTTTTATTGATTGGCTGATTCCATTACTTGTGAGGAAAGTCACCATAATGAAATTTTATGCAAGGAAAGGAGGAAAGGCAGCTTATAAATGTGTCGCAGATAAAAATCACACAGGCAAAAGGGCAATTTCCACTGATTTCTATGTGAAGTTGGGAATGTTACTGGAAAGATTTTATGATGTTAAAAAATGTTTTCAGCTCATACCTTAGGTTATACTGACAAAAAAAACAAAATGTGCCCATCATTTCTGAAGACTAATTAGTATCAGACTGTGTTTGATTTTCATTAAATTTGCCTCATGAATTGCAAAAAATGTTTCAAACTGTTTACATGCTATTTGAATTTATTTTCATCTTTAGAAGAAAACATTACAATAACACTACTTTCAGGAATACTAGGAAATACATTTCAGGACAACACATTCTTACACATTTAAGATAGGATATACTGGATTCTGGAGAAACCACATCAGCAAATAGACCTAGCTAGTTCTTCCTGTAACCCAATATTTTTTTTCCGTGTCTCTACAGGTACGAAGTAGGATGGTGTCCGGAGAGGCAGGAGGGCACAGCTACTTGGTGGCGTGCTGGCAGCCCATCCTGATCCTGATGCTGGGCACCGTCCTTTCTGGATCCACCACCGGCTGCCCCTCTCGATGCGACTGCAACGGCCAGGAGCGTTCAGTCGTGTGCCACCGAAGGAGACTGGCAGCCCTACCTGAGGGCATCCCCACCGAAACAAAGCTGTTAGACCTCAGCAAGAACCGTCTGAAGACTCTGGGGCCTGAGGAGTTCATTAATTACCCTCAGCTGGAGGAGCTTCAGCTTAATGAAAACACAATTTCCTCCATTGAGACTGGGGCTTTTAGCAATCTTATGAACCTCCGAACTCTAGGTTTGCGCAACAACCAGCTGAAGCTCATTCAGCTGGGGGTGTTCACGGGCCTGACCAACCTCACCCAGCTGGACATTAGTGAGAACAAAATTGTTATTCTGCTCGACTATATGTTCCAGGAGCTGTACAACCTGAGGTCTTTGGAGGTGGGGGACAATGACCTGGTATTCATTTCACCCCGATCATTTCATGGCCTCAGCAACCTTGAGAGCCTCAACATTGAGGGATGCAATCTGGCCTCAGTTCCCACTGATGCCCTGAGCCATCTGCATAACCTATTGTCACTTCGATTACGCTACTTTAATGTCACTGTCATAAGGGATTACTCCTTTAAGAGGCTGTATCGACTAAGAGTGCTGGAGATCTCTCATATGCCTGGCCTGGATACCATGACCCCAAAATGCTTGTTTGGACTAAATCTCACATCGTTGTCCATCACAAACTGTAATCTTACTGTCATCCCCTACCAAGCCATCAGTCACTTAAGATATCTCCGGTTTTTGAATCTGTCATTCAATCCCATTCATACTGTGGAAGGGAACCAACTGTTCAATCTACAGAAGCTGCAGGCTTTTCATTTGGCTGGCGGGAAGTTAACCACGATCGAGCCCTACTCCTTCCGTGGTCTCAACCACCTCCGTGTACTCAACATATCCAGCAACAGCCTAAGCACCCTGGAGGAATCTGTGTTCCACTCAGTGGGAAACCTGGAGACCCTGGCTTTGTATGACAACCCGCTGGCCTGTGACTGTCGTCTACTCTGGGTGTTTCGCCGACGGTGGAGGCTCAATTTCAACAGACAACAGCCCATGTGTGCTTCTCCTGAGGTCGTGCAAGGAAAAGAGTTCAAGGATTTCCCAGACAAACTCCCAGATAACTACTTCATCTGCCAGAAATCAAAGATCGTGGATTACAAGGTTCAAGAAAGCCACGTAGATGAAGGGACCACGGTCCATTTTGCTTGCCAGGCCGAGGGCGATCCAGTTCCTGTGATAATGTGGCTGTCCCCTAAGAAGGAATACATCACTACCAAAACTGCGGGGTCCAGACTCTCCGTGTCTAATGACGGTACGTTGGAGGTGCGCTACGCCCAAATCCAGGACAATGGCACCTATGTGTGCATTGCCAGTAACGCCGCAGGCAATGCCACCAAAGCTGCTCACCTCTTTGTGCATAGTTACTCCCCGAATTGGCCACACCAGCCAAATAAGACATTTGCCTTCATTTCCAACCAGCCTAGTGATGAAGGTGCTAACGTGACCCGGGCCACAGTCCCATTTCCCTTCGATGTAAAGACACTCATCATAGCAACCACCATGGGATTTATCTCTTTCCTCGGTGTGGTCCTCTTCTGTCTTGTAATATTATTCCTCTGGAGTAGAGGGAAAGACAATACCAAGTCGAGTATAGAGGTTGAATACGTGCCACGTAAAGAGGAAACAGAGGAACCCAGTCCAACCGAGGCACCTGTACAATTCAACATGAAAATCATGTGAACCTTAAAAACAAGGTCACGTAAGCTTACGGACTGCAGTCGGGATGCATACTATCCTTGCTTCAAATATGTACTCAGATTATGAGCGATAGAAATTGCACAGCAGCAAACGCATCTTGACACAAATACCCTAGACTTTTTTTAACATCAGGGACTGAACCTTTCAAAGCAAAATGTTGAATATTCAAATTTCTGTAAATTTGTATTGGCAATACTTGATCAGTATGTTAACATGCACTCAAAAACCTGATTAGTGTGTGTAATCAAATCAAAGTAAGGTTTCTGAATAAAGCACATGGATTACAGTTTACATGATAGGTGGGTGGGTTACTATCTGGAAGGATTTGGGAGATTAACTTGCAGGTATAATCTTTCTGTCAGCACAGAACGGTCTTGTTGTTAAGACCCTTTTTTTTTTTGCTTTGATAGATGTACAAAGCACAATAACCCACTATTAGAGCTTGAGTTCTGTTACCTGAAAAGCCAAGTTTAAAGCTTTTTTTTTTTTTTTAGTCCCATCACAAGCAGTTGCCAAGTATGACATGAGTATTTTTACTTTTGGATCAATAGAGAAAAGAGAAGAAACAGAATACAGTCATGTTTTGACAGAATAAAGATGTACTTTCAAGAAACCAGTCAAACAATTACAAAGAAAAAAAACCCACAGTAATACCAGACTAAATTAACTGAGAAGGTCATACTGGGAGAGAGAAGTTGTGTGTTTGGAGTGCGGCAATTTTGCTCAAAAAAAAAAACAAAAAACGAAAATTAAACCTCTGGATCTCAATTCTCTTAAAATGAATAGTATAAAGAATAGGGTGGTGGGTTAGGAAGTGAAGAGAAATTGTACCTCACCACCTGTCGAGTGTCAGTGAACACAGCTTACTGACCTTTTAACTGTTTTGAAACATCATTAAATTGTGTTTTGAAGCACCGACACTATTGTCCTGAAGACATCACGTCTAAAGACTTTAAATAGCAGCCTGTATCTCGCTTTGTTCTCCCAGACAAGTAATTTTGAAAACTGACTTTCAATTTTACTGCGCCTCAGTTCTAATACCTGGAGTACTTTCTTTTTCAGGTAACCATCAAATTCTAAAGTGTGCATGTTAACACACTGAAGAAGAAAAATAAGCCACAGTATGTGCTCCTTTCAGCTAACAAAGGACGTTGTCATTAAATGTATTGACATGTTGCGCTATACATATTTTTTTCTGTATTTTATTCTTTCTTGTACATTACGCTATGGCACAATAGTAAAGCTTTTGATGACTGTGGGGGTCTTGAACATGTTACAATCTCAAGAGCAGATGATATTGATATGATATTAAATATCAAACTAAATTTGTTTTTGATGTAACTAAACCAAAAGGGAGTGTTACTGCTTTTCAAAGTGCACATCAGCTCCTTTGTGAATTGTGAGATTAACAATTTATCATAGAATATTAAAAAAAAAACAAACATTAATTTGTTTACCTATTTGGCAGCTCAATAAGCAGTGAGCACTCTGTCCAAGTCCTGAGGTTATATTGTCACAGTGCATCTCAAAACTGGTGACATTATTAATTTGTTGCCTTAAGTAACCCATTTTCCAGCTTTCAGCTGAGCAATACCCAATATTTATGTGTAAAAATGGAGTTTTATGCCTCATAAGGATTTTATGTTGTCTAATTAATTTCACAGTCAAGGTCTGCTCTGAAGATAATGTGTTCATTAACTCTTAAAACACTTGTTTGAGACGGGATGGGCAGATGGAAATTCTATTAAAATAAATAACATTTTATACTACGGGCTGTTTATTTTATGCTAATCTATTATGAAAATGAATGTGAACGAATGATCTCCTGCACTGCAACTAATATTAACAGAGCTAATTGCTTTACTTAGCAATCACACAGTGCGGCAAACGTTCAGACTATCCCTTAAATGCTTATCAAAGTGCAGTCTTTTAATTTTGGTACTTGCCAATATGGTCATAGTTTTACAGCTCATTCAGACTGCAATGTTATAGCATATACACGTCCAATTCCCAGAGATATATGTAGCTACATTTCTGCACTGGAAGCCATGTAAAAGTGAGATTATGTTCAAACATTGTCATCCTAATTCTATTGTTACAACAAGCTTTGTTCAAGCTGCAAATTTTACACTTCAGCTGAGTTCTGAGCTTAATACTGAATCTTAATAGTAGCATGAGTATATGCTTATGGTGCACAATTCAAAGTCTTATGATGCACCACGTGTGCCTGAGGCTGATGCGCTCCTATAGGTCTGAGGAAACACTGAAGAAGAGCAAAGTTTTGAAGAGCCTATCCTGGGATCGTAAGTCGGCACTAAACATGACTGAAGCTGTGAGGGGTGGTAATTTACAACTCATGCTATCAGTAATGGCTGCTGCTGAATGGTCGGTTGTAATGACAACAGATGGTCAAAACAGAAATCTATATAAGTTGTCAGCTTGACACTTGGGATGTGATATTACACTTAAAAGCCTGAAGGCATAATAACGCCTGGTTATATTTTTAACTATCTGCTCCGACTCACAATGATGTCAAAGTCCATAAGCTTCATTTGATTGCTTTCACTCATGATGGATTTTAATTACATGAAATAAAAATGTCACCATGTAAAGCTACATGACACATTCACAGGGGTTATTGCGGGTGATTATTATGTCTCAGTGGTAAACACGCAACAACTGATGTGTCTTGTTCATTAACTTTGATAGACTGTAGAGAAATTGGATCCAGGTGTAGAGTCTGTAAGGATCCAGGAGCAGCTTTGTGCTGTCTGCCAGAAGAGAAGCACTATGAAGTGAAATTTTCTGAAAGCTTGTAGTTCTCACAGAGCCGAGGCTTATCGGAGTAAAATATATGTTTTCTTTATATTTTTCTTAGGTTAAGAAAGGATAAAGTAAGGCTTTAGTTACACAATGCTCATCCCTGACTGTTGCCCCTGGAAGCAGTGTTATGGGTTCGGACTTCTTCTTAAAGCGTGTTACTGCATCAGTTCTGTGGACACTCATGAAACAGAACTCATTCAGTGTGCAAACATTACCTCTACATAGGGATGAAATGCAGTAATATGGTCTTTCTTTGAGTTATTAAATCAAATTCCTGGTTGCGAGATTCATTCATATCATCAATTCAGATTTTAATTTATATGAAAAATTGAACATAAATCTTTATATTGTATCTATATAATCAGATAACCTGCCTCATGTTTGTGATTATAAGCCTTGTGACTTGCTCCGCAGAGCCTGCTGGGACTTGTTGCATCTGGGTTGTACGCTTAGCTGGATAAAGCAATAAAAGGTAGCAATAACTATAGCACTCATAAAAGTAGGAAAGCATGAAGACCAAAGTGGAATGAATTTCAAAAAGGCAGAAACCATTCCAACATAAAATAGTTTTCTCGCTGTCATTGATGTCGATAAAGAAAAATTTCTCACTTTCTCCTCTCTGACAGATTCGCCCTGGCTGTTCAGCACCAGCTTCAAAAAAGTATGTTTGTTTATAATGCAACCCAATTTCTTTCTTTCTGATGAAAATGACACCAAAATTGGCCATCTAATATGATTGATGAAAATTTTATTCCACTCCCACACTCTCTTTTTGCAGGTCCACTAAACATGACAGCTTCTGGAAAGCCTCCAGTAGCTGGTTTGTAAGGGGTGTTCAAAGGATAGAATTTTATTTATACCTCAATTTCAAGCAAGAGAAACTTGCAGGCCACACTTTATAGAATTACAGCTGCACTCTGGCTTATAAAGAGACAAGCCATAAACAGCCAGACGTTGCTGAGCCAAGTAATCACTGAAACTTTAAAATCAATTCAGTAATGAATCCAGTGAAGAGCAGCAGGGGAAAAAAAGAAGAATGACATGGATGAATAGTGTGTGTTTATTTATCATCAACCATAAGGAACTTATTGACAGCATAATTACACACATGTTGGACCTGAGCCACATCTTGTTAAGGGCAAACAGCAAATTATGGTGAGAAAATATGGCGCTCTGTTAATTTAATACTCCAAGTTTGATTAAGTAACCGTCTTGTTAAAATTTGAGTTATTACGTTGTTAACTCATTTGGACCAATGTACAGTTTTAGTGTGGTGAAACCAATTTGTCTAGAAATGTATTTTGGTCATCAACATGGGCTAGAGTTACACAAAAGGAAAAAAAAAACTGAATATTTTCCTCATAGCTCGTGGGAGAGGAGATTAAGATTAATAACACAGCTGAGAAATAACCTAAGGGCAGAAAAGCAACTGCACTTCACAAGTAAATAATGAAGCAGGAGAAATCCACACAGCCAAGGACTGAGCGTTTTCTCTCTGACAGGTAAGTTACATCTGGGGGGGAGTTATTATAGAGCATCAACAAAACTCATGCAAAGGATGCACGGGCAATATGGGAGTTAAAATCTGCTGGCAGAGGCAAAGTATTCAGAACCTCAACACCAATTTGCTCAATTAAATTCACTTAATTTGTCTCAATTTAAGACATGATTTAAGATATGATTTCATACGTATTGACTTGCATGTGTCTCGAATTTTTACCTCCAAGAAATCCAGTCTGCCTCTGTTCATGATGGAGCAATAACTTGTGCTGTGAAGAGATTAGCTGGATGGATGACAACCAACCGCCAGCTAACACCCAGATGTAGGTGACTTACATGGAGCGACTAGATGGGGGGGGAAAGGGTTTGCTCACCACATGGGCGCTACTCGTTTTAGATCCGCTGCACAAAAACCAACCACAAGCAATAAAACCACTGCGGACATGGTCTCTGTCATATTACACAGTGTTTGCATTTTGATAAGTAATTCCCATCTTTACATAATTTAACGACGGCCATTGCCACGAGGAGACAGGCCTGAAAGTGGCTCTATCCACTCATCACTGAATGATGCTGTTACAACTGTGGAAAGTCAGTATTGGAGAAACTTCACACTGCAAGTTATCAAGCAGTGCATCTGTATTTGTTCTCACCTGCACCTGAAACATGTAAATGAGAACGACATACAAATGTATTCATTCACCTTGCTGATTTTTTTATGCATATTTAAGTAGGGCTGAAAAATTTGGGAAAATAATCTAATTGTGACTTTTTTCTCCAATATTTTGATTGCTATTCAATATGCGATTTTTTAAAATAATTCTTTTATCCTCCTTTTTTCCAACAAAACATGAGGAATTATTTGATTATGGCCAACACAATATTAGATGCATTTGGTGTAAAATATCCTTTCCTATAGGCTCAGTGTCTTTGTCAGAACTAAAAGCTGTCACAATAAGATACAATGTTGAAATAAATAACATTTCTTTGGCAACAAATCTTTGGCTTTGCCTCTAACTTACAAAGTCATTGAAAGGAAAAAGAGTACTGTTTAATAGCATGCACTTCTTACACATTAAGCAAAATAAAGATCATTTTAAATGGTATCTATCTTACTGATCCCTAGTTAGTAACATTTCACGCAAACTGAAACACACAATCTGCTCATACTACTTCAGAGATGAGATAAAATGAGTGTGGAGTTATTCATTCTTCTTTGGGGAAGTTCTTTAATAACAGAAACTGGATTGTAGAATTAATAGTAGCAGGTACAATGTTTCCACCCGGTTTCGAACCAGGGACCTTTGACGTGTGAGGTGAACGTGACAACCACTACACTATGCTACACACTAGACAATTTCAAACACGCCTGGGAATAATGCCTGTCCTGGTTTAGTGTGTGGTGCACTGCTGCTCGGTATTTTAGCCATACAACTGTCATGAATGGCTTTGTGGTGTTTTTTAAAGTGCTGGAAGAGGTTTGTAGTGTTGCTGTTGTAGTGTTGAAGTAGCAACAGTAGCACCACATGTTCTGCACAACACCTGACGCTGTGCAGCATCATCCTTTTAAAAACTGAGATAATTTCATCTCACTGATGTGCTGTTTCTCTTTGAGACTCAAGTCTCAGCTGAGTCACTTTCTGACTGTTCTGTCGATCCAGAAGAGAACAGTTAAGATGGAGCATAAAGAGTTGCTGCAGTCACGTGGTCCGTTTGCACTCTCTCTGTGTCTCTTTTATTTTTTTTACGTGACCACATTGTAATCGTACACGTTGTGATTAGAAAATCGCATTTTATCATGTCGCGATATTATTGCAAATATAATTAATCGTTCAGCCCTGATTTAAAGATAAACACATTACAGATAATTTTCTTCAAAAATAAGCCCAACAATAACAATGCATCTTAACTGGAAGACGAGAAGAAAAGCAGAGGCCTCTCCAACCACTGTTACATTACTGTTATTACTTCCTGTAACTGTCAGTAGCAAAATGCTTGTGACAACATTAGGTCATGCATACCGTGTCAAAAATTAGAAGTTCAATTGAGAGACACAAACATTTGAAGAGAGATTTTGTGAAATATCGATAACAACAGCCTTCCTACACCAAGAGACTTTTCTGTATGAGAGGACACACTGACCTTGACCACTTTTTTGTGTTATTGCCATTTCTAAATAATGGAGTGGAACAGTGGTTTATTGAGCTTAACATGAAATCTGCTGCGACCATAAGGAAACATCTATTTCACCTGAACTGAGTGAGTGGATGTGAAGCTAATGTAAACACATGCTGGAGAAGAGTGTGACCCCGCTGCAGGGTTATCTGCTTACAACGTGTTCATGGAGAGATACATGCTATTGCTAGGAATACAGGACAGAGTGGTACCCGTGAAATGTACTCAGCACAACCCTTGTGTGCACGTGTGGGTTCAGTGGCCATCTGGACTAACAGGAGTTACACTGATCAGCCCGCTGTAAATAGGTGCGTCATGACAGTGCTCTCATCATTTTTCATGTTGTTCTGCAAAGTGATTGTGGTGCACATGTTACCTGGATTTAGTATTAATATAGAATAGGTGGGCTTCATTGACTTTTACAGATGTTTTTCCAACAGAAATGAGACTTAGTAGCTAAGTTAGCTAGTTTATTAGTTAATTTCGAACATGTTAGAAAAAGAATTTCAAAAAGGAAAAAACATACACAAATACCAAAATAAACAGCTTGTGTAAATAAAAAATAACAAGATTCAAATATCAATCAAAACAAAACACGAATAAAAAATGTTGGAAAAGGAGTAAGAAGTACACTACTTATCTGGTCCTACCCTTTTTCTCTAAAAGTAAAATTAAAATAAAAATTTAAGTCAGTCATCATCTAGACCTGCTTTCCCCACACTTGGTTCGCAGGGGTCTATAAAAATTTAAGTTACATATTATATTTCCTAAGATACTCTAAATTCCACCCTCAAAATTCACAGCTACCAGCAGTTCACAGCTGTATTCAAAGCTTTACACAAAGAGAACAAAAAGTACTGCAATCACTGGAAAACACATCCCATACATCTGTATACACTCACATCCATACATACCAATAAAGCAGTCTCATCAAGCTAATGCCAGGGTTTGTCTGAAGGCAATGTGATCTGACAAAAGTGAACAGCCTTCATGCAGAGTGACTTAATAGTATAAAACAGATTTCTCCTTGGTTAATATTGCATATAGTGATTAACTGCACAGTTGGCGATCCCAACTTGACGGCCATGGAGGCCCATTACTGCACTCATAATAATATGCGTACACCACCATTAGTAACTGTTGAGAGTTCTTAACAGCATACCTCTCATACCAGAAGCAAAGAGTTTCTAATTAGCCTTCACAAATTTGTGCAACGCACATCTGCAAAACCATAGATCTACCTGAATACAACCTTTCAATTTACATATCTCAATGAGTTACGCAGAGCTCATCCAGCACTGCTATTTTTCTTTTTTCTGACTTCATCTAGTTGAATGCAGCACAATGAACAATTTGAAGATAGCAATAGTGCTAACTAGGGGTGTAAAGGTTAATCAATATGAATCAATAATCAGTTTAAACACTTAAAGTGTGAGCGCATTGATCGCATGCTTGGGGATCAATATACATGTAATTTGAAACAGACCATGGCCTGACTTTAAAGCTTTTACAGGTTTACTGAAGCATAGCAATAAAGGAGAGTTATGCTAACGTAACGCTGCTAGCGAAGGGAAACATAATCTATTGCCCCATATTTTTATATTTCTCCCTCTAACTGCCAAAATGAGGCATCTGGACATGTGTGATTGAGACAGACTGAAGTTTATATTCATAATGTCAAAATGTTTGTTCATACAGGATGAATTTTGTGTCTGTTTCTGTCTATTGCAGAGGTAATAAACACAATGACATGTTTCTGAAATGACACATTTGTTGAAAATTCTCTCCCATGATGTAAAATAAGAACAATGCATGGGTTTCCATGGATTTAGAGTGTATACCTACATAAAAGACCAGTGAATCCCAATCATCTTCCAGGGGTGAGAGGTGTTAACCTTTCACTTGAACATCTCCAGAAGTTCAGCTGCATATTGAGAATACCTTTAAGTAAGCTGACATAAAACAATCTTGGCTCTAACTGTACAAACATCTGTATGATTCAAAGTAGGAAAATATTTTAAATGTTTTGTTTCATTTAATTGCCAGTCAGTCAGTCATCTTCTCCACACTTGGGTCACAGCTGTCATCGGGCAGGAGGCGGGGTACACCCTGGACAGGTTGCCAGCCTATCGCAGGGCTAACACACAGACAGACAACCATTCACTCTCCCACTCAAACCTATGGTCAATTTTAGAGTAATCAGTTCACCTAACAAGCATGTCTTTGGACTGTTGGAGGAAACCAGAGTACCTGGAGAAAACCCACGCATGCACAGTGAAAACATGCAGACTCCACACAGAAAGGCCGGAGCCAAGACTCGAACCCCAAACCTTCTTGCTGTGAGGCACAAGTGCAAACCACTGCACCCCTGTGCGGTCCCTAATTACCAGTGTTTATTTTTTTATTTTTTTTTCTCTCCGACAACTTTTTTACGTTAAAAAAAAGGACTGTCTCAGAATGTATTCACCTTTGCCTGTAGTTTTTATTATTAAACATTTTACCATCAATTTGAATAAAGTTGTGAAATGCAAAGATATTTTCATTCATTTACTCAGAAAACTTCTACCCCAACGCTAAAGTCACGGTTTAATATTTTCTAAGGCCAAGAGTGCAGTTGTCTTTTTGTAATCAATCAACACACTTTATTATATTCTCCACTTACACTGTCTAAGCAGCCAGTGTGTTTCGAATGGAGTGTACATTTGAGATAGATAATACAATGTGAGACTTTGCCATCAGCTTGGGAATGCAGTATAACAGCTTGATCTGCAAATGTGTTTCATTTTATTACAGAGGTGAAAATGTAACACTCTCCTTTGTTCGTGGAAGAAAGGAGGAAGAAGCTATGCCAAGGCTGCGTTAACCTGGTCAGGTTATTTATTTTCAAGAAGGCCGAATGAATTTGAAATGTATTTTTGAGGTTGAGATTTTATCACAGATTCATATTTGCTTAAAAGGCTAAGAACTCCCTGAGCACGAATCCACTGCATATAAGAAACCAGGGAATAAAAAAAAAATTAGATCTGAGAGAAGCAGAGTGTGTGTGGGTGTTTGAGGAGGTTGGGCTGCGTGTGGACTAATCTGTTATGACACGGGAATGGCCGTCTCTGGTTACTTTGCTTTCACACCTCTTTCTGGTTAAAGCATAATATTTTGGCACTGGAGTGATATTTGTTGAAGCTCTACATTTGGTTTTTTGCTCTATTTACTGAAATAAATGCGGGTAATGCACTTTGGTACATAAAAAAATAAATAATTTGACAGGGCCAATTATATTTGAAAGCAGTAGTACTTATTAGTTCACTGCTGCCTTTGTTTATGTTTGTCTCAGTTTATCAAAGACGCTTTCTACTCATTAACTGGCTGTCCTCTTGATGCATAGACAGAGAATGCAGCTATTTACTCGGAGGGAGGGAAGATACCCACCGTTTATTCATTTCTCAGCAGTGCTTTAAGTGTTTTTGTTTGAACTTCACAAATCATTTAATATCAATAAGACATTTTTATGAAACATGTTGAACTATAAAAGATGTCAACCATCTGTCTCTTTTATCAGACGCATCTGTATGCTGCATCAAATACAGTGTCATGAAGTCAATACAATTTCAAGTATGAATGAAAATTTAGAAGAAAAAAAATGTTGTTTTAGTTTTACTGTTTACTAGAGCTGCAACGATTATTCGACATAATTGATTACGTCGATTATAAAAATTCATCGACGTGGAAATTCAAGAGTCGATGCGTCGTATTATTGTTTTTGTCATTGGCAAAATCACATACCAGCTGGGAAAAAGTCATCTGTACTTGCAGTTTCCTACAGGAACTGGTGGGGGCAGTATCGCTCCCACTGTTGACGTTATTCACAGAAACAGACAGGAAGAAGAAGAAGCGGAAGCATGACAGCGACAGGAAGCCAAACCAACCAATAAAGAGGGAAGATGCAAAACAGCACGTTTTTTTGATTTTTACGTTTTTTTTTTCAGAAGGTTAAACAGGATGTTGGCCCTCTCCATGGGAAATGTGAGTACACAAAAACCAAGACAGACAGTCGACCAACACAAAGTATTACACACACTCTGCAGGAAGGAGTCTTCACCGAAGCACTTCCTGTTTAAAATACCACATTAACGGGAAGCATACGTTGGTCGGGGATTCTGCTAGCACTTAAGCTAACCCGTTGCCCAGCTTGCAACAAACCACCCTCATGCAAATTGTTATTGTTTGGCAGCGCTATTTATTACTGCACCTTAACAAGTATTTCTTATCCAATTATTCAATTAATTGATGGAATAAGCAATAGATTATTCGATTACTAAAATACTCCTTAGCGGCAGCCCTACTGTTTACACTTGGTTTTAAGATGGGTCTCTAGTGATCAGATCACAAGTGGACAGTGCTAAATATGGGTGTAACCTACCCCAAAATCACTCAAAACACATGTGGATGTGGCCGGGGATGCATGCGACCACAGATCTTTTGTAGTGTAAGTGCAGACAATGCATCATCAAGGCAGCCACCTTGGTCCAGTTTTATTCATCCATCCATCCATCCATCCATCCATCTATCATCCATACACACTTATTCAATTCAGCTGCAGGGGAGCTGGAGCCTATCCCAGCAGGCAATGGGCGAGAGGCGGGGTACACCCTGAAAAGGTCACCAGTCTATCACAGGGCCAACACAAAACGACCGACAACATAACGCACTCGTACCTACGGCTGAGTTAGAGTAAGCAGCTCACCTAACAAGCACGTCTTTGGACTGTGGGAGGAAACCGGAGCACCTGGAGAAAACCCACGCAAGCAGGAGGTGAACATGCAAACTCCACACAGAAAGGCCTGACTCAAGACTCGAATGTTGCTGTGAGGCAACAGTGCAGACCACTGCACCACCAATGCCGCCCCCAGTTTAATTCAATTCATCTTTATTGTCCCGAAGGAAATTCGTCTTGTGCAAGAAGTGCTGAGCAAAGCTGCATACAGTAATATCTGTAAACAGTTACAGATACATAGGACAGCTCCATACAAGTCATATATGTAACAGCAGCAAACATTACATGACACTGTTTTACCTGAGAGTCAACATTGCACCTGCCTACTTTAAGGATACTGCACTAGCCCTAAGAATTTAAGCTAAATTCACCCCGACCCCATCAGGAAGTATAATAGAATCACATTGAAATGAAATAAAATATTTGTCAAATAAGTTAAAATTAATTAGAAAGAGATTAGATATGTACTCTCTGTAACAATAAAATCTAAAAATGATCCGATTTAAAAGAACCTTGACTACAAAACACCTAAAACCAGACAGGAGATCAGACTCCTTTGTTAAGCAGTGCTATAGATGCAGGGACAAATGAGAGCTTGAATCTGTTGCCCTGTACCTGACGGCACTGTCCATCCTGTCCAGTTGTGACCCGATCACCCAGGACGCATTTTAAAAGCAAGTGTAAACAGCTCCAGAGAGTACAGTCATGTCATATGTCAGACACACCGAAGCCAAAGTACTACAAAGCAATCTCTCACTGTGGTTTGATCCCAGTTTGAAACCAAAGGGGACAGTAATGTGATGAATAAATAGGCCTAAAAAAAACAGATAATAAATCAAACAGAGACGGGAAAATGTTTCCATGTTATCCAAGGACAAAATAAAACACATGCAGATCATAAGCTAATTAACATTCAGTTACAGTACTATGGTGGCCTTATAACTGTGTCTGACATTTCTGTAGGGCACTGATATTTTACAGCTTTTCAGATCTCCAAACACAATTTTAAATCACTCAGCAGTTGCTCAATGAGACTGAACTAATCCTGTGTGTTGTTATCTATTTAATAAATGTGTTTACACTGCTGTTTGTCTTTTTTTCATCAAACAGCGAAAATAAATTGTTCTACTTAGCTTTTTTCACGTTGTGTTTGACATGAATTGTGTGAAATATATTTCATTGATCATATAAGTTGTAGGCGAATCGTACTAAACTGTGGATCGAAGTGAATACATTGTGGGGTTTTTTTTTCTTCTATTACCTTGTGAGTTTATTAGCCAGTAGTGACAGCTGGTGGAGTGGCTTTCACAGACATTTTGTACTCGCAATAGCACCGACAATTACAGTAATCTGCCATTATGCTGCCATCCAAAGGTTTTCTGTAAGTGCGTATAAGCACATTAAGAACTGAGGATGGGTTGTTATCTTTAGCTTGTGTGGTGAATACACAAGAGGGTCACAATTCTTCAAGTCGGTCTTAAAACAACAGAGATGTAACCATGTGGACGCTGCAACAGATTTTGTTTGCAGTAATTATTCCTCCTATTCTCACTGTACAGTAAGTGATTCTTTCCTAATGAGCTTCCAGTGTTGGGAGGAGGCGGGGGGTGGAGATCCAGAGTCCTCTGTCCTTTCAAATATGTTTTCCAAAGTTTATCTGAGGTTACTGTGCGGCTGCAGTAGCTGGAGTTAGTCAAATCAAGTGAATATCCACCAAAGTGACACTCCTCTTCGTATAAAATTCTCTCTGTTTCCACAGAAAGTGTTTCTGTGCTGAGCTGCACTACAGTAGAGGGTTAGTCTCACAACTACAGAACTTTGTATTAAAAGGATGAACTTGGAGACAATATTATTTTTACATTTTTTATATTTCTTTATGTAATGATGACTTTATGCTGCTCAGTTTTTTTCTTCCACTGTGCATCCTTTGAAAGTACAAACATTCACACTTTAAATAGTACAATATACTTTAGGTATCAATACTACAGCAGCAATAGTTTGATACTTTGTAGCTACAAAGTACTCACAGAGCACCAACCTCCATCAAGGCATAACCCATGTCTGATCCTCACTAAATTGTCTCAGATCACAGACATTATTATCCTGCTTGTGTCTATAGATTTTCAACTATCATTTTTTGATTTGACTCAAAGAGCCAATACATTTGACTGAATTTGTTTCAATTCAAAAATCCTAATTTTCAATCATGAAACTTTTCCACAGGTCATTCTGACGTCATTAGCTTTAGTCAACTCTTCTTATTACTGTAGTTGATTCTCGTGGCAAGTCCTAGGAAAGATAAAACTATTCATAAATAATCCTAACCCTTAAGAAAAAGATGAAAACTGTTAGCAGCAGCGAGGACGACTTTTAAGAGGCTTAGGAGTTACCGTATTTTCCAGATTATTGAGCTGTCCTGTCTATAAGCCGCTACTGAATTTATTCGAACAGTTTTATGTGGTCCACTCTGACCGGGTCTGATGTGACGAGGCTAAATGTGTCGGCGGCACGGAGCTTACTAGCTTGTAAAAAGCCAACGAGCTTCGTGCCGCCGATACATGAGCCACACCGCTGTTTAACCCTTTGATGCACAACATACTCACACCCCTTCTAATGCACAACATGGGTCCAAAATGACCCGCATTCATTTCCCATGTTATTTCATGCTGGCTGAGTTTGTCTTTGTTCTCTCTTTTCAAATCAGATTATGTTATGATTAAATATTCCAGGTTTCCTTTAAATATCTTGTTTTTGATTACCATTGTTTCAATTTTTCATATTTTACTAGTTTTTATATTAATACATTAGGTTTACACATATGGGTCAAAAATTACCCAACTATCCAAGTGTGATTTCAATTTAAATCACACTTTTAAATTTAATATTATAATAATAATATGTTTCAAGTAATGACTTCAGCAATGAGTGGGGCCAAACACTTATGTATTTAATATTTGTTTATTTGACACTTTGCCATACATACAGCTGTGGCCAGAAGTTTTGAGAATGACACAAGTTTTGGTTTTCAGGAAGTTTTCTGCTGCAGTGTTTTTATATCTTTTTCTCAGTTGTTACAATTACAAGCATTTCATAAGTGTGAAAGGTTTTTATTGACAATTATACTAAGTTTATACAAAGAGTGAGTATTTGCAGTGTTGACCCTTCTTTTTCAAGACCTCTGCTATTCACTCTGACACGCTGTCAATCAACTTCTGGACCACACCTTGTCTGATCACAGCCCATTCTGTGTAA
>OOFC01002912.1:21219-39096 GCA_900323345.1 Pseudochromis fuscus | reverse complement strand
AAACTCAGAATCAGTGTCTAAATACACAGACACACACATAAACATACATGTTCATCCAGGAATCACAGAGACTATCTAATCCTGAATTACCATGTTGTGCAGGAGAAGCTGTCGCTGGCTCAGAGTCTGACCCTTTTCTTTTCATACTGTACCTCTTTTCCTATCTGTGGGGGAAATGCAGTTCAATCAATCAATCAATCAATTAGAAAACACAGGTTTAACTTTTTGCACATATTCAGATTTTACAAAATGACAGTGCTACAGTCAAATCATTTATGGCATGAGTGCAATTTGCTCTGCCTCTGCATATTTAAAATGCCAAATAAAGGATAAAAACTTTTCGGTCCGACCAACACCACAGCTGCTTCAATGTACACGTTGTTTTGAATTTAACGTCAAGTTATATGGCACAGCGGCGCCGAGTCCTGTTAGCATGACGGTCAAGCACAGCCTCGCGTGTAATAATGTGTAATAATAAAATGTATAATCAGAATGTATTCAAAGTGTGGGCATTTCGATCTCCAAATATAAAAGTTCTTTGTAGTATTATCTCCGTTTCAGTGGAAATGAGATCTGACGTTAACTAGTCCCTGCCAATTTGGGCTTATTTTGTAGACATCGTGATTTTACAAAACTGAATAACCACCGCACCGCACATAGCAACTCAAAACTGCTTTGTTAGGTTAATCATGTGTAATGATATCCACTGAAAAACAAAAAAAGTTTTTTTAATGGACTGCAACAGGAGCCGCGCTGCCATGTCTCCTTCATTTTAAGCTGCCAGGTGCTGAGACTCGGCTGATCTTTAAGTGCAACAAACTTTTTTAACATTTATATTAAGATGGATATTCGCGATGAATGCAGTGTTATATGACCTTACCTCTCAGGTTGTTGTCACTGCCAGGCCACTGCGCATCCTCCACAAAACAACTCCTGCCAAGGCTGTCCGCTCCGACGTCAACTGGTCATTGCCCAAGTGCGCGCGGTCCGCCTCGCTGACCAGAGATCAGCTTATTGCCTCAGTCTTACCGTCAATTGTAAATGTAAAACTGGTCCTGGGTCAGTGTAGCTCTAAATCAACAAATCACCTGAGCTGTCATCATTGATTGACAGGCGCTTCTGAAGGCGGGAGGAATGAAAAAGCTTCTTGTGTTGATGGACTTGAAGAACTACCAGTCAGGTCTGGGGTGGCCGCAGGGGTGGCCAATGAGATTCCAGTGGTGGCTAGGGCCACCCTAGGCCCCCCCTAAAATCGCCACAGAGTTGGATTGATTGGCTATGTAACTGATTTTTTAAAAGTGCAAAACAACTCTAAACTAGCTTGTCATTTATTTAGGAAGGCAGATTTATTGACATAATAATTAACACAGGAGGGGATTAAAAAGATAAAAGAAAAGCCTTTTTATATTAACGCATCAACAAAGCAGTAAAAGTGAATAAGTGCTTGTGTTCCATCCGGTTTTGCGGCATGCTGACAAGATAATTGCAAACAGGGAAAAAAAAGATGCATTACAAAAGGGTAACACAGAGCATACGGACCTTTTGGGCCTCTGACTATAGAATCTACAGCAATGGTTCTCAAACTTTTGTCTTGTATTCCCTCTTTAGAACCAAACAAACAAAAGAAAAAACCCTGCTAACCTGAGTCTAGGTGTTGCTGTCATCAAACAACTCTTGTGTCATCATCGCTCTCATCATCGCTCTCTGACTTGTCTTAGCATGAAAACCACAGGTGGAACTAATAACATAAACGATGCTGCCATTCCAGCAATTAATGCAGAGCAGCAATTACATGTAATAACATTATTGGTAACACCTGTGCTTGACAGGTCAGATGTCTGCTGAAAGAAAAGGAGTCTTTAACTTTATGTGTCTCTATATTTGGTCAATTTTGCACTTTTTTTTCTCCACACACAATTATTTCATTCTTTGGTAGCAGCAACATGGATCCCGAAACACTCCTCGCTGTTCATAGCACATTAGCGTTGCTGTTGGCTAAAAACTTCAGCAAACATATTACAACTCTTGAATTCTGAGCTTTCAGAAAATGTTTATTTCTGACAACATGTGGGAGGCAGTTGATTAATTCAGCCGCATAGGTTACTAGCACAAGCATGACTCAGTACAAAACAAGTGTTAGTATGATTTTAACATGAAGAAAAACTTGTTTCACTATATATATTATAAACATAAATACTTCATGACAAAGGTTCCTCCAGCAGCTCATAGACATCTAGCCCAGTGGAACTGACAACATCTAAAACAAATCACAAGCAGGAGCTGTTTTCTACAGCACTAATCAGTGGGATGGTGATGATACTCTATCTGCTCTATGAGGAACTCGTCAGTGTCAAGTAGAGAGTAGATTGAGCCCTGTGGGTGGTCAGTAAACCATCTGCTGGTGAGAATTGTGTAGTAAAAGCTAACATTGGTCTGAACAGCCACATAATTTGCCAAGCCATCCTTAACCGTGCCTCTTTCATTCTCAAGTCTGAAATCTCTGTCAAGTGTTTCCAAGAAACCCAAGAGGCATTGCACATTCTAGGTCTAATGATGGGCATGCAGGTAATTACAGCATCTTCAGATATGGCAGCATGAGTGGTTATGTTGCTTACATGCTGATCTGGCACTTCCTCAGTGCCAGCAGCCTCTGCCACGTCTTTAGACTTTATCCAGGTTCAACCCTGCCTCAGTAGTTCACAGTTCAAACTACATATTGAAGGAAAAAATTCAGTAGTGGGTCTGTGATGGTAGTGACATGACCTTGCTTGTATGTGCTGGCACTACATCTTGTTCAGGAATGAAAAAACTGTTCCATATTAAACCTTTTAATAAAAATCAATCTTGCTCGGTGGCCTCAAGCTCTCACTGTGTTTGACATATGTGTCACCATACTCCAATGATAGTGCATTAGAGTTTGTCAATAGTTTTAGAAATGAAAAAAAAACAGACATTTTTGCTGCAATTTATAGAAGTCTGAATATGTAGAGGTGGAGCATGAGAACTGCATAAAAGCAATCAAAGAACACAGGAATATACAGTCTAGGCTTGGCGCATACACTTTCTAGTTAACTCTACAAGTCTACTCCAAACCAGTTGGAAATATCCTGGTTCTTTACATTGGTTGGAATTAAAAATCTCACACCCACAGCTGTTGAAAGTGATGGATTGTTGTGAGTAGGCCTCTTCAATCACACTGCACAATGGTGCACAAAGCGAGCAAAAACTGGGTCAGTCCTGCAGCCACATTCACAGACACAACAGAAGCACACAGCTTTTCCCTGCAGCTTCTAGGTTTGCAATCAGCTATTTTGAATGGGACTAAAGAAAACACTAAAGACTTACATTTCACAGAGGGTAAGCTAATCATATTTGTATCCACAGTCTTTGTTGTATTTTTTATTTATTTTCTGCCTTTCCTTTGTTGCTTTGTTGCTTTATTGCTAATTGTTAATTCCTGAGGAAGTTTATTTATATTTTTCCACCTATTTTATGAAAGGTTTTGCCTGCGTCTATTAGCAGGCGAGTCAGGACATTCTGTGACTGTGATGCTGCTTTCAAGTGCGACTCGTAAGCTCAGCCAAACTGGCCGAAAAAAATGAGCGCAACTTAACTTTAAAACATTGTCCAAATTCTTGACTTTATTTATTTATTCATTTACTTTTTAACCACAGAGGGATCATAAATGTTTCTTCTACTACTTATAGCAGAGATAAACCCGGAGAAGTGAGCATACATCGCATTAAAAAAATCCGACTGCTCGGTATAGTTTTTAAGACGTCAGCAGAGCCTGAACGCAGCATCACAGTGTAAGACTGGAGGAGAGGGGTGGGCGTGACGTCATGGCACGGTGCCCCGTCCATGTTTGGCGGAGAAAAAGTTTGTGTAGCTTCGACAAACTGCAGACACCGTGACTGCGGGTAACGAGTAGGGCTACAGGGTTAATAATTCACAACTTCATAGGAGCTGTCATATCATTGTAACATTATTTAATGGTATTTCTAAGGTGCCATTGGTATTGATATAAAGTTAGGGTTAACGGGTAACGACCAGCACCAGCAGATTTCTGACCCACTCCCGTTTTAATTAAATACCGCGTCACTCAACAGTCCAAGTATTTCTAGATGGAGGTTCGGCTCTTTTTCCCCCCCCGCTTTTTGAATTAAATAATACGGTTGCTAATTTTTTTTCGGGGTGTCTCCGGTATTCCGCCGGGTGTTCTCGTATGAACCGTGCCGAGGCAGCGACGAGGGGTCGGGGGCTCCGCCAGCAGAGCCGGGCTTCAGGATGAGGATGCCCCGAGGAGGACGCCTGTTCTTGGCGACGTGCCTCTGCTCGCTCTTCGTACTCGTGCTTTACTTCCAGAGCATCACCAAACCCGGTAAGACCCCGCACATATGCTCCCTCTCGGAAAATGACACTAACCGTATTCTAATATTCGGTTATTATATACTGTAAATAACGATTTTTGAATATTTAAACGCTACTTCAAACACAATATAGACACTACAATGAAAGTAAAACTACAAGCTTACTGACATGACGCTGATTTCGGCTTCTTTATGTTGTGAATAATGCACACTTGATAACTCACTGCATTTATGGTTAACCGAAAATAAGTTGAATGTCACACTTAGTAGAACATTATAAAGACTTATTATATATATAAAGTGGACAGTGAACTTTTATATGTGGTTGTGTAGTCTTGCTAGTGTGTATGTTTGCTAAACAATGGTGTTGACACTTGGCAACACTGGCACACCTGTGTGTATTACTGTGGACGTGTGAAGCAGATGGCATAATGAAAAGTGAATGAAACGAAGTATGAATAAGCCCACTGTGAAGCGTGGAATGTTTTCAGAGCCCCCCTCCTGGAGACCCCCCACATTCCTGTGCAGTAACCCTCCTCTCCTCTCTCTTCTTACCTCTCCTCTCCACTCTCTTTTGTTTCCTGGGTTGAGCTTATTCTGGACACTGAAAGACACACTGGCTCCCTTGGGACTGCAGACTTCCAGGGTGAGGAGTCAGAGCTCAGCTGGAGAGAGGGAGGTAGTGATGACTGATGTGCCCTCAAAGCTGTTTTCTATGTGGTTAGTCAAGAAGCGAGAAGATGGAGAGCAGGGCCGAGGGCAGAAGCTTGTGCTCAGTGTTTGGTGACACTGTCAGGCACGAGGGGCTTCATCCATTGCTGTGGGTTTTTGTTGAAAAGTGCAGAGTTGAACGTTTTGCAACTTTGGTGAGACTCGTGGGGATAGAGAATCATCCTCAGCGGTTAAATTTTATAAGCCAAGTATGTCTAAAATGATTAGGAAATAGTGAACAATTTAAACCCCCATTAGATGTAATAGCATGTAACGACAATGATGCACCGCTCATGAATTCCACCCCACCCGCACACACTCACTCACCATTTTTGGAAAAGCTGTAAATCACTTTTTATAGCTGTCAGTGGCAGACACACAAACCACATGTTGCCAAACCTACAAGCAGCACACTTCAGCACTCTCAGTGACCCACCCCCCTCTTCCTCCCCACCTCCACCTACTAGCTGTATATGTCCGCACTGCCTGACTCGTTTAGGCTTGTCTGCTTTAGAGTCCCACCAGTAGCAATGAAAGCCACATGAAAAACCAGTTGGAGCCACATTAGAGAGCACTCATTCACAGGATGTCAACAAAGCACAGGGCTTCCTTAATTACTGCACATTAAGTCAGTGTGGAAAACCAACACCAGAGTTTTGTTTAGATCTGTGTCATCCCAGCTATTCCCATTTCTTTTTGTTTCTCACTTCTGCTCTCTTTTGATTTGACTGTAAGTGAGACAGGACAGAGGGAACCAGACAGTAGAATAATCTGTCACACTGTGGAGCCATATGTCACATTAGGGTTTATTTTTAGGTTATTGGTAAACGTTCTTGAAGTGATAGTAAAGTATCAAAATGAAACCACTAACAGATCAGTCTTTCGGACAGTGGTGAAATCTGCTGCCTTCTACTTTCTCTTTAGCTAAATCTTAATTTCTTTTTTATGCTGATGTTTTATGCTTTGTTTTATTCAACTCCCAAAGGCATTACATTAATACCTGGTTCAATGACTTTAAGGATTTTACCATTTTTTTTAAATCAAAGTCTTTGATAATTAGGTGTAGAAGACGGTTAGCTATCAACCCCCCAACAGCATCTCTTGTTACAAGGCTCAAAATTAGAACAAGGCAATCAGATCAAATTACTGGAGGTCACACTGGACCACATTTTGG
The DNA here is from genome assembly GCA_900323345.1 of Pseudochromis fuscus. NCBI lineage: Eukaryota > Metazoa > Chordata > Actinopteri > Pseudochromidae > Pseudochromis > Pseudochromis fuscus. The sequence continues at coordinate 32,841 of OOFC01002912.1, read as the reverse complement.
TGATTTGAGCATATTGATAAAAAAACCTTTAAGAAAATGGGGCAGAAAAGAAGTTGCTGGAAAAATTTATTTTTTAATATTGTGTTTTATAGTTCTGAAAAGTGTAATTAATTTACGATCTTGCTCATTCAGTGTGGGACTCATAATAGGACAGTGTAATAGGACTCATAATAGGAAGTACGTCAACTGGTCCAGAGTAAGGTTGCTAGGTTTTATACACAAGTAGTTTGGATTACTGATGATTATTGTGTCTAGAATGGCATGACTTTTTTTATTGTTTTGGTGCTTTAATGTTTGTTCATATGAGCTGCGGTCACTTATTTAGTTTTGATTGTGGGCAGCATAGATATCTCGGTGAACTCTTCACTCATCTGTAGATAGTTTCAGTAAAAAGAAAACTTCCTTGAAACCAGACTCAACACCTGATCTCCAACACTAATGCTGCGCACAAGTCAGCTGATTTTCACTCCATGAGGGTTTGTCCATCACCTGATGTCACACCCCAAACTTTCTGCTTATTTAAACTCAGCCAATAGGTTTAAAACAATGGCAGGGAGGTAAAGTAGCATGATACACGTGACTCATGTTTTATCCAACAATATGATTCTCACATGTTCAACTGGTTCTACAGAATTGCTGGTTCTTATGTTTTATGCTTTGTTGACAAATAACAGTTGTTGTATTGATAAAGTATAAGGCAACACATTTTCACCTGACTGGAGAATTAACACCGCCAGCTGTTTATGATCAATTGACTCTTACTAACTGCATAAGTGGAGCAGATGGAGATGAGCTTGAATTCCCATCCTGCAGATTTTCTCAAACTTCAGTTAAAACTTGACCCACGTTTGGATGGAAATGAAGCTGAAACCTGAACAACTGAGGTTGGTCTTCAGCAGATAATACTTTGTTCCAGTAATGTTACTTGATTGTTGTTTGAGGGCAAATGGCGTAAAATGTTTGTCAGCTTAATTTTGTGGTTGGCTTTACGTCACTGTGGTTCTGTGGTAGCTCTCCCAGCTTCATCAATTTCTGTAACACTTTGTCTCTGTACTAGTTTTACTCTACTTCTCGGTCAGTGCATTGTTCTTGTTTCAGTATTGCTGTACATTATGAAGAGACTGCTGTTGGTATATACAACTTAAATACATGCCTTGTAGATATACATACATACATTTGTTTTTCAGAAATTCTTCTTGATACACAGTGATTTGTTCTGCAGAATCTAGTCTTATGAAGTCACTCTTTACCCCCACAACACACAAACACACACACATGTGTGTTTGCCCTACAGTGTCACATCTGCCAATTAAGCCCTCTAGTTAATACAGGACAGGAAGCACAGCGCATATTATTGTTGTGTTTTCTTTGTCTGACTTCCTGTGGTAACACCCTGGCAACCGCCTGGGTTTGACTCAGGAAAGAAATCCATTCCTGTCCACTGTATTGTTATAAACTCATTAGTAAAGTCCTGTCATCCTTAATGAGATTCGGATGTAAATACCTTTGACAAGTCTTAGCAGTATGGGTGAACTAACTTTATTTTTTTCAATTGTCCAGACTTGTACCATGTGTCACTGAGCAACACCACATGTCATTATTATGTGGTTTTTCTTGTTTGGTTGAGTTTGAAGGTTGTCAGACAGGATTTTGGACGGTTTCTGCCTCAGTGTCTGCTTCAGTAACCTGCTGTGGAAGCAGCTGTGCTGCACTGTGGAGCTGATACGTGTAATCGGTTTTAAATCATCATTTAAGCAATTTTTCAACAAAATCGTTAAGCATTCACTGGTCCAGACTACTCACATATCAATATGTAATCGTTTTTTGTACAGTGTAAAAACTAAATGTCTTTTGATGTTGATCTCTTGGTTTTAACCTTGTTATTTACTATTTGACAACATGAGATACTGTGTCCACAGGCAATAGTTTTTGCATTTGAAGCCATCATGACTTCACTTTCGTATTGTTGCTAGTGCTGAGGGTGTATCTGCACCCAGGACACTTAGCAACACTGATCTTTTCTGAATTTGTTCAGAAAATTGGTGCTATCGGCACAAATAAATAAAATAAAATGCTTGTGGAGACAAGCCTTTAATCAAGACAACAATTAACAGATTACTGAATTAGGAGAATGACTGTTAATATGCCCTTGCTGGATTGAGGCGTGAAGTGTGTTGTTTGATTTCAATTGTGAAGGATTATCACCCAGTTAAAGATGAGACATTTTTTTGGCCAGATCTGCTGCTGCTGCTGCTGCTGATGATGATGATGATGAACAAAGTCATAAATGCAGATAATTTCACTGTGTGCTGCTGTCAGTGGGCAGTAGTCGATTTACCCCATAATCTCTGCTCCTCAATTTGAAATATTTGACTTGGGGAGCTTGTTTCAATTAGGCTTTTATCTGAGTTTTTGTGTTTTGTTTTGTTTCTCATCTGCAGTGTAGCAAATGAAAGACTTCTGATAAATTGCAGAAACGTGTTCCCATCACAACTTAATTGTTTCATTTCCTAAAAATAAAAATAAAAACCCAGACCCTTCAAACCAGTGTAAAACCTTTTCAGACATACGGATGACATTTCCCTAACAAGTGCCATTTCCAGTCAGCCTCCCTCATTACACACATCATCATTTGAACCAAAATAGAGCTGAACACTCTTTTTTTTTTTCCACTCAAGACTTGTACTTTAATGTGGTTGCATTGACTCAGCTGTGCTGCAGCACAGTGTCATCATGCGTGTCCTCTGAGTTTAGAGTATGTGTTACTTCAAGTTTCTTGGTAGCATGATGTGTCGGAGCTGTCAAAGCTGGAGTTAAGTCTAAAAGATGAGTGAAAACCACACCCTGGAACTAACAGTGTTAATTAGATGAGTATTTTGTGCTTTTTTGTTTTGACTCAAACAATTTTCTGTCATCAACAAAACTGTGAGGTAAAACATGTCATTCTTTTAGCTGGGTAAATCACTCTTTGCCATTGTTGAAAGAAGATTTTACGATATGTTATGGCATGCACACCAAGCTGGCACACGTCCACTTGACAGTGTCTGAGGTTTGCTTTTTGCTAAAATCATCATTTCTGAACTATGAACGTTTTCTCTGTTTGTCGTGCTCCACATTCACCCTCGCCAACTTTTCCACTTCATTTGCCGGGCAGCTGTACACGACTTCACATATTCGAGGGTGGGAAAACTCTTCTCTCCCTTTCCCAGCTTTGGGAGACAATAGTGAATTGTCTGATCAACAAACCGAGCTGCCCGCGGGCACCTGAATGACATCAGTCGTTGTACTTTGCACCGTGCCACTGTTTAAAGCTCCAGAGTGCTCTGTCACAACTCCGGACGTACAGACTGGCCGAGTCTGAGCTGAATTACACTCGGTGAAATAAACTAGCGGAGATGGATGACGGGTTTTTGAAGTTTGTTTTAACCAGACATCACTGATGCCCCGCACTCTGGTTGTCCTGACAGTGATGGATTCCACATCACAACTGTAAACAGACGCAACATCAAGGCCTGCTCTCACACACACTCTTTACACACCTATTCATACACAATGTAATCCTGTAACTAAACACACCGGCACTACTCAGTCGGCCTGCATGTGCGCTGGTACTCGTCATCTGCCGTTAATATCGGTGCAGCTGTTGTGAAACAAACAAAGGATGCTGTGATGCCTTCAAGGTCTCCCACAGAGCCGACAGCTCCTCAGAGAGCGCTGTGCACCACATGCTACACCTGCTGGCTATTTGTTTTGCCTTAGTCTGTGCTGGTGAATCAGAAGTCTGAAGTCCCAAACATCCTAAGCTCTATCTTGTAAATCATTACGCCTTCTGGCTTCTTCCCCTTTTGTTAAACCACGAACATTAAAGCCTGTTTCTGGTAAAAACAGAAGCACCGCAGCACTAGTGCAAGGATATGCCAAGACAAAAGCTAGAGGCTTGTTCAGTCTTAAGTACTTAAAGATGATGTTGTGGTTTCATAGTGTGGTCAGACTCTGACCTGACCTGTTTGTTGCAGCATGTAAACATTGGTGGGGACTGTCCTGTTGTCTGCTGTGATATAGCTGTGAGGCATTAGTAGCATTTCTGTGCCTTTAAGCTTGTGCTCTCTTTGATTACACAGTTACCAGCGGTTCACACTGATCACGTTGTGAATTTGTTGCACAACAGGATTACATAATAAGCATGTAGACTTGAATTTACATCTACTCATCCCGGGACGCGAGTTGAAAAAGTTTGATGCGACAAATTCACTTCACGTGGTATGGCTGTTTCCCTGACGTCACCAAACAGCAATGGAGGACGAGCTTATTGTCACCGTCTGTGGCTGTCTGTCACTTTATGACACAACTTTAACTTTGTACCAAGAAGCAGAGCAGTTGTTCTCTGGTTCTGGGACTTCAACAACAGGTAAAAGCAGCAATATCTGCAATTTTGTGGGAAAAGTGGGGGTCACCGTGGTTACTGGGAGGAGTGCTCCTATTGGCTGTTGCTTGCGAATGGTGAAATGTCCCCCCTGGTCTGAATGTGGCCTTACACATTTTTGTATGTCATTGATAAGAGATGCTGTGGTTCACAAAACTCAGTTCTGTGTGTATCTTGCACCGAACACTGACTCCAAGACTGACCTGCATGTAGAAACACTTGAATTAAGTAAGCTTAAAATGAATATAAAATAGATATTTGCAGCATGGAGAGACAGGTAATTTGAGGACAAAGAGGAAGAGACTTACAGACACCAAAAGTTCCCAGAGTCAAACCAGGAACTTGGCTGCTGAAGGCATGTTTGCCCTTTTTGGTGTGTGCCTGAACCACTCAGCCATCAGGACCACACCTTTAACTTTTGCTTTAGCTATTGAAGCCACAGCCAAACTATCACTGCATACAATTAACTGGGGATTTTGTGCTTAAAGGGACTTCCCTGATTTTGATTTTATATTTCCTCAAAATAAAACAGGTTTTGAATTTACAACCCGGTTTCTAATAATAGCTGCAGGCTGACATCTTCTCAAGGTACAACACTTTCAAGTGAGAAATGACTTTATATGACTTCATAAAGGAGTAAAGAGTACAAAGATTAAAATGCACTGCCTGCCCCACTACTAAAGACATTATAGATTGTAAAGTCACCTCATCTTGTTGGTGTAATCACCGACACCTGCGGCTCGTGGCACATGTGACACCTTACAAAACAAATACACAAAACCTGTCAGCTTGTTGTCTCTGCCTTTGTTATTTTCTTTTTCAGTTACTTTCATTTACGTTTTTAAACAGACTTTTACACACCTCGATCAAAGTGCGTAGCACTGCAGGTTTCTTACAGCTCATGGAAACTTCCATAACACCTCCCTCATAAAGACAGGCCATGTTTTCAAGTGCAATTAGGTGAAATTCTACATCTTTTAAGGTTAGATTGACCTTATTGTTGCCATGTAATCCTCTGTGCTCTGGATTATGATTGCAGAGGAGAAGAAGTAAAAAAACAAAACAAAAACGGGAAGCTTCATTCAATGGACAGAGATTTATACTTGAGATGAGAAAGTTGATAGAACAACAAAAGTTTGGATGTCATGGGCCACACACACTAGAAGCAGTTTTTAAACTACAATACTCCTCTGTCAACTGGATAGTCATAAGATAGTGCAGCCTATATACAGTAATCCAGATCAGAATATGGTTTAACTGGATCTTATTTCCTGCTCAACAAGGTCCCATTAAACCAAACCCAGATCAGTCTACAGTTTAATGTAATATTGTTTTTCAGGAAATAAAGACTTCACATGCCTGACGTTCCATTAAATCAGAAATGCTCAGGTTCAAGTTGAACCTCTCTCTGTGTGCAGTAAAACTGGGGCCTCTTGTGCTGGGCTTCAACTGTCGGTGTTGTGTCACTTCCTGGTTATACGAGGAAGTGGTGGTTTTCTGGCGTATGTGATAGAACACACGACACAGAAAAAGATGCGGTTTGGTATGTCAAGAATGGAGTAGTGTAGCTTTCAGTTAACACAGTAAACATAGGCGTGCAGTTGAAAGTTTAAATGCATGTTAAAAGAAAGAAAAGCTTTCCTGATGTAAACTTTCTTTATTTGCAACAAAGTTAGCACTGCTAATGGAAGAGGATGTGTGAATAAACAGAGGAGGGCACAGCACAGTTCTCCCCTTGTCAAGCTTACACACTTTTACGCGCTCACACATGTTTAGAGATTGCGTGCTGATAGTGCACAACTGTGATTATCTGCACAAATGAGTGTACGAGCTTGCTAACAGCTCTGTGAGGCTGCATGTAAGAGATGGACATAGTCATCTGATGGTTTGTGGACTCACATGTTGAAGCCAGGAGTCTGGCATTTAAACATGACTATATTTGGGTATGAAGGGAGGAGTGAGGAGGCGTGGCTAATATCTACTTAATGATTAAGTGGTTTTCAGATGGACCACGTATTGATTGGGTATTTTATTTTTGAGTTGAAGTCATTTGGAGTATTTTGGAGCCAGCATCTGGAGGCCATTTTTGAACAACTGCATTTGTGTAATTTTATACATTGTGGGGCTATATGCTAACACTGATATTTCTGACACCAACATGTTTAGTAGGTGTAATTTTTGCAGTGTTCACCATCTTTAGTGTGTGGGAAAGTACATTTGAGGCTGGTAGAACATGTATTAGTCTTAGGTTTTGGTTTTATTAAAGTCTAACACACACTGATGGTGGCAGATAAAAGAGATGAAGTTGCTAGGAATCATCATCATCATCATACCAGTTGATGTTGAGATATTTCAGTAGAGAAGTCAAATCTTTACCAAGCTGCTGGTGCTAGAAGGAAAGTCAGTAGCAGACACCTTCTGTACAAAATTTCATCGTAACTCATCAAACAGTTGTTCAGATTGAACTCGTGTTGCTAAAAGTGTCTTTGTTTTGAACTCTTGACAACTTCCAAGTAATTGGCTAACTCGACCTCCTAAGCAGCATTTCTTCAGAGTAGGATGACAGGATGATGGAGGTTCTGCAGAAGTCACCACAGCTTGGGAAACTACAAACTACTTCCCTGTTCTTTTAGCCATGGTTAGTTTTAGGGGAGGTCAGACTTCAGATAGGGAAGTGAATCCAAGGGTTGTGTCTAGGCCTCAGAGGTTGTAAACTTCCCCTGTAGAAGTTGGGATGCTGATCTCAAATTGTCTTTTAAATGTACCATTGAATTGATCATCACAGTGTAACGTTAGCTTTTGGATAAAAGATGTCTCTACTTGTACTAGTTTTATAGCATTAAAAGAAAAGGCTCAGTTAAGTCAGAGTTCGGTTTTTAGCTCTGATGTAACTGTAAACTTTTCTTTAATTCTTCAGGACATGTGCAATGTTTGATTCATTAAGTTGTTTTGCCTTAAACAGCACAATCTGTTCTGACCTTTTTAAACAAGTTACTGCACATTAAAGCACTTTCAAGTTTCAGTCTTCAGACTCTAATGTCCTCTTAGCAGTTGGACTAGACTCCTCTGTTTTCCCCCTCATGCTAGCAGTATGGATGAGATGCTAACTGCCTCTTCATCATGTTGTGTTTATACTTAAACAGACAAAAATAACATTAATATGAGCAGCATCTCCACAAATGTCTCTTGACCTACTTTCTAGCTTCCTGAGGAAGCATCCTGAGTTTGCTGAAGGCTTATCTCCTTAAGTTGTGAACTGCAGTGGAGCAGACTGAGAGCTCAGACACCTCATTACTTATACTTAGTGATACTTGGAGTTTAGACTGTCTGATATGGAGGCCTGTACGTTTGAAACCTGTGGGATGCCGGGGAGATGTTTGTGTGTCCTCCTCTCCTCAGGAATGCTTCATATGTTTGATTCTGTGTGTGCTGCCCTAAACATCTGTACCATCTATGTTTGATCAAATGCTTCTATAAGATACGTCTATTGTTCTTTGGCCTAAGATGTGAGTTTTCTACATATCCAGCAAAGCTTTGAACATGGTCCAGCAGGACTCAGATATCCATCAGTGTTCAGATGATGTGGCGCAGATTCACACAGAGGAAGTCGGGGATTTTGATGATTCATGTGAGCTCACGCAGAGAGGAGGGACAGGGAGAGACTGTATCACCACAGTCTCTCGTCTCAGATCTTCTTATCCTACATGTGCTCGGTCACCATTGTTCTTCTTTTTCTGCGTGTTCTGCTTCCTCAAAATGGCAGGAAGCCGCTATGATTTAGAGCTTGATTTTAATCTGGCACAAGCACAGAAAACAATAGTTTATATGTTTTTCTAGAGTCTCAAAGCCACCCAAAGATTAATGAAATGAGCTGAGTTTTATTTGCTTAATGTGAACCCAGTGACACATTGAGAGAGAAACACTCTGTCTCCGTCTGGATCCCATACTTTCACTCTGCATTTTACTGCTGACTGATATACTTTCCATATGATGAGTTTTTTTTGTTTTTTTTTTTGTCTTCATTCCATACGTCTGTCATGTTTTTTTTCTCTACTCATGCTAATCTACATAAAGCACATTCCCCGTCTCTCTTCACCTCCATCTCAGTGTGAGATGTAAAGCAGCCCTCTGCATTGTTTGGCCACATGTGCAAAAAGAATCACAGCTCTCGCTCGGTGCCATTAGCTGCAGACCCCAACACCGAGTGTCATCAGGCCCGGAGAGGAGAGGGAGGCGGCGGGGGGATGGGAGGGGAAGACAGATGTGTTTATAAAGGCTGGAGGAGGGAGGGGAGACGATAAGCATTCAGATATTGTAGCTTAAGTGCCTCCAGCAGGTCTGCAAATCACAGTATGCAGCCAAGCATTGTCCAAAGCCACAGCTAATTAGCGGGCACTAATTCATTGTTTGGTTGTGTAACGTTGGGGAAATTAGCAGTGGGAGTGGCCGTCTGTTTTTGTTCTGTCTTCTGTCCACTTAATTTTCTGTTCCTGAAGGGTCGAATCAAATGAGAAGAACAGGCCAAGAAAACAAGCAAAGATGAGACCAAAGGAGAAATCTGACTTACGTAAGAGTCGCTGACAGAGTTTGGAGGGAACACACTGTTCCTATAGAATCTATAAATGAAAGCAGGGAGGATTTCTTTTCAAAGAGGGACCACGTCATGACTGAATCAGAGCAGAGGACCAGTGGAAAGTTGGCTCTGAGTGACCTTCCCTATAGCTCTGTTTGGACATCTTTACAGTGTAATTTAAACCTCTGCAAATACATGACACTGTGCTAAAAAAAAAAAAAGTGTTTCTCATTTGTGACCTACATACAGACTTATTAAAAATAACGGCCACTTATTTAAACCTAACCACATTACTAAGTCAACAAAGAGACCGCAGTGAAAATTTATAGGACGTGTTCTGTTGTTGACATGTAGCACACAGCGTGTAGCAGCAGCTAATGTGCTGTTGTCCATTATTCATTTCAGCAGGACTGTGTGTGTTGCATTGTAAGGTCTTTGTTTAGTAATGTGGATTATCATTTTGTTCTCCCTGTGTCACTGTAGAAGCTGCTTTGAAGGCTGGCAGCAGCAACCCGGGGAAAAGCAGGAGAAGTCCACTGCAAACCCTCTACAATGGAGACCAGGTGAGAACACACACACACACACACACACACACACACACACGTTTAGTCTCTCGACAGCTGGATCCAGTGGGTACTTCTACTGACAGCAGAACAGTCCAGGAGCCCTCGGTTGCCCTAAATTGTCATATTAAATTAATAGTACAAAGCTTTTTTTTTTTTTTCTAATTTTTTTCACATCCATTGCCAACTGGATTTTAAGTCTGGAAGCAAAGGAAAAGTTTGACTCCTGAGAAACTACACGAACCAATTACTACTTGTCCCCCTGAATCCACCTGCTCCCGGCTCATTCATGATGACCCCCCTGTTCATCTTGACCCTATTGGAGCTTTGAACACACGCATCCTATGTAGAGGAGGTGCGCCATCAGTCAGCCTGGAGCCTCTCCTCTCCCTGTCCATCTACCAGCCTGCGTATACTGTAGGTGTATTGTTGTCTCAGCCTCTTCTCTCTACTTGAGCCTCCAGCCTGAAAGACCACATCTAGATTACACCAAGAGAGGGTTGCCGCGAATACTGAGGGGCTTTTGTTTGTCAGTGTTTCCACAGAAACTCAGCCCCACTACACCGACACAGGGGAAAAGAGCTATACTCTCTCTTAACCCCATTCTTTCACTCTCTCTTTCTCATTCCTCTCTAAAAAACAAACTTTCTGCATTTTTCCCCACTGCACTTCAACTGAGGCTTTCCAAAACACAGCACAGCCTCATACATAGTTTTTATTCAATACAAATTTAAACCAGAAATCCAACCATCTTTCAAAAATTATTCATAAATATGAAATTCAAGGCCCAAAATAGAATAGCACCTGTATTGTTGGTATTTTTCAGTGTCTAGATTACAAAAGATAATAATTACATCCAGTTACATGGTATTTTGCAGCTTTTATTGCAATGAGGGATTTTCTCAGCCACAGTACTGATGTGTTTCTTTCACAGGCATCATAGCGGTGAGGTTAAGTTGATTAGGTCATTAGCTATAGCTCTGATGAAGGTTTATCTCTCCGTCAGTCGGCTGCTGACAAATCAGGGGCAGATGTAATGAAGCTGCCTCTTCACAACATTAATCTTCACTGTGCTTGGCCACTGGCGGAGCTGTACGTTTTTACTCCCCTCTCTCCCTGATTGACTTACTCTCTTCTCGTCCTTCACAATGTAATTCCTCCCATGCTTCTTGGTGAGGTGCGGTGCCAGCACATCAAAGCGCCGTCGAAACTCAGAGAAGACCATGTGATCGGGGTAGCCTGTGAAAGTCAGCGGAGGGTGATCATTATTTTAAGGTGACCATATAAAAAAAAAAGAGATTTTCTTCGGATTTCTTTCCCAAACACACACACACAGAGGTCTGTGTTTCTGTACCTGTCATTAGTATGTGTTTTAAGCATCAACCTCACCTTGCCTGTAGATCCTCAGAGCATCAAGAAGCTTGGATCCCCGCATCTGAGCACGGAGCAGTGCTACATCTAGCTGCATTAAGCCAGGATCTCCACTATCCCCTTGAGCCTCACTCTCCCCTCCTTTGAAGAGGGAACCACTCAGAGCCTTGAGGGCATCTGCCTTGGGCAATATGCAGTGAACAAATTGAATCCTGGACCTCCGCACCATGTCAAGGAGAGCGTCCTGGAGACGACAGAGCGGGGTCAGGGACTCTGGTTGGAAAAGGTCAACGGTCCATCTTCCATTGATATATAGTCCATATAGACCCAGTAGATTGCTTTGTCTACTTCTTACTAAATAACCAAATTCGACACATACCTACAGCAATATTACAGTATTTAAAAAGAATTTTATCACCCACACCAGCATCACAGTGTTACATCTACTATTTCTTCTGCTGAAGAGGTACTTAAGAATTCAGCAACTCTGTGACAACCTTGGAAAACGGATAATAAATTAGATTTTATCATTTTAATATCTGAAGCCTACTCCTAAGTGTATGTGTGTGGCTGTATAGTCTATATAAGCACAGGTCTCCGTGTAAGATTTATGGCTTTTAGTTTCGTGCCGTTGATACATTTTCACATTATATAAGAAAAACAAATATATATATATATTAAAAAAATAAGGC